>JASDQU010503310.1:96279-108239 GCA_032191745.1 Picea mariana | reverse complement strand
GCCCAAAGAAATGGAAGAGGCACATATTGCTTCTAGTTCAGAGAATGAAATAAAAGGGATGGATGTTCATTTGGGAGTTGAAGGGTCGAACTCCAATGGAAATGGAGAAGAGATAGATAAGGAAGGGCATATGATGAAAATCATTGAAAGATTGTAGAAAGATGCCCAAACTCACTGAGAAGATAGCAAAAATCTCATGAAAGCTAAGGAACAAAAGGGAGAATTCAACTTAAAGTTGATGAAGAGACTGGAGAGAATAGAAAATAAGTTGGACAAAGAGAGAGACTCGAGTAGAACAGGGAGTCACTAGACTTCTGAGGGAAGAAGATCAAGGAGTGTTGGTAGACACCATCCTCACTCCCAAGATCACTCTAAGAGGAGGGAACACAGTAGTTCAAGCCCATCTCCTACCAGAAATAAAAGGAGATATGGAATGGATGAACTAAAGGGAGAAATGAACAAGATTAAGCCTCCTTTGTTTGATAGAGAACATAAGGAGGAAGATGCCGAGACATGGATGCTTGGCATGAGGAAATATTTCCAACAACAGAATTATTCCTCTCATGCAGAAGGAAGAATTCTGATGTATCAACTAAAAGGAAAAGAATCCATGTGGTGTGATTAGTGATCCAGGTGGATATCGGTGGCCACCCACCTTTTCCAACTGGCTCAAAACAATTTTCTAGCAATTTTGGCAATTTACTATTTTTAGTAGTTTTAACTTCCCGGGGCCATTTTGAGGGCCGAAATGAAGGTTTTTCAGGATTGAGCTTCTCAATGATCTCCAAATGCATGATTGAGCCCCCAAAATGAATCTCCTCGACGATACCTTTCCAACGGCTATCATACGCCTAAAATGGAGATCGTATGCAAAAGTTACAACCCCGAGAAGTTGGTGTACCAACTTACCCAAACAGGGCCCACATGACTTTTGGTGCTTCATCTTCTAGGGTTAGGTTTTTGGAATTCCGGTTTATTGTAAAAATGCCTTCAGAGCCTCATTGTAATCATCTTCTTGCAAATGAGTGCAACCGTCACATCTCTTCTCAGAGATCTCTGTCAGACACAATTGTCTTGGGTAACCATCCATTAAATAATCCCTTCCAAAATTTTGAGGTAAATTTTGGATCTCTGTCAGACACAATTGTCTTGGGTATGCCATGTAATATGGAAATTTCCTTCATATAAACATCAACAATGTTGGCTGCCTTGTGAGTGAGCTTAACTGGAACAAAATGGGTAGCTTTAGTAAGCTTATCCACCACTACCATGATAGAATCATGTTGCTTGTTTGTTATGGGAAGTTTGGTGATGAAATCCATTGGTACAACTTCCCATTTCCACTCAAGAATGGGTAATGGCTGTAGAAAACCAATTGGGTGTCTATGCTCAACCTTTACTTTTTGACATTCCAAACATCTGACAATAAAATCAACAACCTCTTTCTTCTAGCCAATAATATTGGCTCTTGACAACTGCAATAACTTTATGATATACTGGGTTCCCAACATAACATATATTATGAATTTCCCTCAATATCATATTTTTCAATTCTTGAGAATTTGGTACATAAATTATGCCCCTGTACATGAGAATTTCATCATTATCTAGCTTATATTCCTCAATTTTCTTTTGCAAAATACCTTGCTGTAATTTTGCCACTAATTCCTTGTATTGCAAATCTGATTTGGTAGCCTCTATAATTATGTCTTTCAAATCTGATTGGTACATGCTAATGGCTGTAGCATGCAATTCATGTACTCTTCTGCTGAGTGCATCAACCACTTTGTTCTCTTTTCCCTTGATATTCTTTATATCAAAGTCATATTCACTTAGAAATTCTAACCATCTAGTTTGCCTAGCATTTAGAGTTGGCTGATCAAATAAATATTTCAGACCATTGTGGTCTGTTCTTAGTTCAAACCTTTTCCCCATGAGGTAGTGTCTTCATTTCCTCAAGGCATGGACTATGGTTGCCAACTCCAAATCATGAGTGGCATAATGTCTTTCATGCTCCTTCAACTTTATTGACTCATAACATATAACAAACCCATTTTGACTGAGGACTCCACCAAGTCCCTCTTTACATGCATCTGTGCATACAATGAAGTCTTCATTTGGTTCTGTAATCGTTAGTATTGGAGCACTTGTTAATAATTGTTTCAAGTGTTGGAAACTCTTTTCACAATCCAATGTCCACTGAAAATTTACACCCTTTATTTACAAGGAAGTGATTGGGTGTGAAATCTTTGAGAATCCTTCAATAAATCTCCTATAGTAGCCTACAAGGCTAATGAATGATCTTACTTCTGTCACATTCTTTGGTGTTGACCATTCTCTAATGGCTTCTATCTTCTCAGGATCCATTGCTATCCCATCCTTTGAAATGATATGTCCCAAATAATTAATTTGTTTCTCATAAAATGAGCACTTTCTCAACTTGGCATACAACTGATGTTGCCTTAATACTTGCAACACCATCCTCAAATGATGTTTATGCTCTTCTTCTGACTTGGAATATATAAGAATTTCATCCAAAAAGACAATGACAAACTTGTCTAAATATTCTCAAAAAACACCATTCACTAAGCACACGAAAACAGTTGGTGCATTTGACAACCCAAATGGCACCACTTTGAACTCATAATCACCATACCTTGTCTTGAAGGCAGTCTTGTTGATATCTTCCTCTTTAATCCTTACCTGATGGTATCCTAACCTAATATCTATCTTTGAAAAGATCTTTGCATCCTTCAATTAATCAAAAAGATCATCAATCCTTGGCAGAGGATACTTGTTCTTAACAGTCACTTTATTCAACTGTATGAAATCAATGCACAATCTTAATGTTCTATCTTTCTTATTCACAAATAAGACTGGGGCACCCCAAGGTGACACACTTGGGCATATATACCCCTTCTTCAGAAGCTCTTCAGGTTGAATTTGCAACTCCTTCATCTCTGGTGTACTCATTCTGTAAGGAGTCTTTGACACTGGAGTTGCTCCAGGTGTTAAATTTATAGAGAAATCAATATCTCTCTTTTGGGGTAGTCCTAGTACCTCCCTAAACACATCTTCAAAATTTTCCAAAACTGCATACTCTTCCAAATTTGGCACCTTATCTTTAGGTGTCTCTTCCATATGTGCTGCAAATATTGGACAACCCTTTCTGTAACATTTCTTCAATTGCAATGATGAAATTTATCTGATAGTTACTGCCCTGGGAATTCCTTGCACCTTCCTTAGGGTCCCTTCCTCATCCAATCAAGTAAAGGCCTTGTTATGACAGTCTAGGGTGGCATGATGATGGTCCAACCAATCCATTTCAATTAGATAGTCATAGGAACCTAAATGCAAGATGTTAAAATATGCCCTGGTGTTCAGTTCATTCATGTCCATAAGACATGACTTAACCATATCATAAACTTTTCTTTTGGCTCTGGTAGCCAGTTGCACCAACCAAGATTTCCCATGCTTGCTTCTTGGAAAATGAAAACTTTCCACCATCTTAGGATCTATATAACTATGAATAGCTCCTGAATCAATTAAAATAGCAATGGTTTAGTTGTTGATCATACCTTCCACTTCAATCATATGTGACTGATACTCTGCTTGCTTGTTGTCCAAGGCTGCATATATCCTTGTCACATTTCTGCCCATGTCCTCCACTATTTTAGCTTGATGTACATTGTGAACAGTTCTCCCTTTTTCACCTCTGTGAGGACAATCTCTGTACATATGATCTCCTTTACAACCCCAACATTGAATAGGTGGCTGCCTTGGCCTTTGAACCCTTGTTTCAATTTCTTTGGGCTCTCTAGGAGTTGGCTGTCCTTGAGGATTATTTTTGAAGAATGGTGGCTTAGACCCCTTCTTCCTTTGATCCATCTTGAATTTCTTTTTGTCTTCCCAAGATTTTTGGAAAGTCAGCCTTGATTTTTGTTCATCATAAAGGCATTTATCTCACCTTATGGTCTCCTCCAATGTCTTTGGATCATCATACTATATTTTGTCACTAATGAATGATGACAATCCACTTAAATACCTTTGAATTTTAACTGTCTCATTCTTGATGAAAGAGACATGCTTCAACATTTCTAGAAACCTTCTTTCATATTCATCTATTGTCATACTTTCAAGCTTGATTTAAAAGAACTCTTTCATTTTCTTGTCATAGTATCTCTTAGTCAAGTATTTCTTCTCAAAATACTTATTGAATTCCCTCCAAGTCACACTTTTCTATTTGATGTGTTGCACCTGCACAAGCTGATCCCACCACATGGATGCCTTTCCCTTGAGTTGATAGATAGCAATTCTACCTTCTGAAATGAGAAGAATAATTATGCAGTTGAAAATACTTTCTCATGCCCAACAACCATGTCCTTGCATCTTCATCCTTCTTGTGCTCACCATCAAATGTAGGAGGTTTGATTTTGTTCATTTCTCCTCGTAGGTCATCCACCCCAGACCCCTTATGCTTCCTAACAGGGGATGGACTCGATTTGTTGTGTGCTCTCTTATTGGAATGCATTGGGGAGTGGTGACGATGTCTGCTAACACTTATGGTTCTTCTTTTCTCATCAGGAGGCCTATGACTTCCAAATTTGCTTGAGCCACTCTCCTTGTCCAATTTCTTTTCTATTATGTTCAAGCTCTGCATTAACTTCGTTTTGAAGTCATCCTGTTGCTTCTTTGATTTCATAAGACTTTCATTATCAGATTTATGGTTTTGTACATCCTTCTGCAAATTTTTAATGGTCTCTTCCATATTCATGTTTTCATTCCTTTCATCTCCATGTCCATTGGAGTTTGTTCCTTCGATGCCCAAATGGAAATCCATCCCTCTAATCTCATCCTCCTAACAGTAAGTCCCCTATGCCTCTTCCATTCCTCCATATTCTGTGTTGATTCTGATTTGATCTAATTGTTGTTAATTTTGCAAAATGTGCAGCCAACAAAACTTTATCAGGCTAGTTGTTTCAACAATTTCATGAAAATATGAACCATTATGGTTCAATAATACATATCATAATTCTTTCTTCTGATTTCCTAAAAAATTGAATGCCCAAATCAATTTTATGGGTGGATAATTATATTCCACTTCCCAACAGCTTTCCAATGCCTTCTCCCACACTCAAATCTGAGTCTTGAGCATAAAGTTATGGTTATTAGAAATTTTCCCATTAATGTTTCTGTTCATTTTTCAACTTGGCTCAACTCTGCGCTGTAAATATGCATTTTTGCACCTAATTCTTTGGAATTTTCATAGGATCTCAAATGGGTTTCCTCATATACATCTTATGGACACTCTATTCAAGTTTCACCTCTTTTTGGGTTTCAGGTTGCTAGTTACAACCGGCTGAAGTTCTAGGCCAAAATACCATATTGTAATGGATATGCTAAAGGTTCCTTATTTTCCATATTAAACATTTTTAACATGCTCAGAAATTTAATTTAACTCTGGGACTACCTTCTATGGCTCAATATCTTTCTATTGACTACTCCTGTGCCTCAATCTAATTCCAGAGCATAACATTATGGCTCTTTGAATTTAGTCGGGTCTTAAAATTTACCCTTCACTATTTGTGCTATAAATTTTTCATAAAAGCTCTGTTTGAAGAATGGTTTATACTTTGTTCTTGTGGTTTTCGAGTGCCTAAAAATTCTCTTAAGGGTCTCAAAAACCCGCTGCAAAAAGATGACGTTCAAGTGATATAAAACGTCTTAGAAAATCACTGTTTTTCTATTGTTGTTCACCCTTCAAACAACTTCACGTGCACAAATTTCAACCTGTAAACCCATATTCACCATGCACAACAACAACACAAGGTAAATCTTGCTTCGTGCACTTTAAAACCACTGTGTATCACTTCTCTTTCATACCAATAACTTGCGCGCACTATTTTTAGGTCGCGCGCCAATATCAACCACGCACAGTTTTGGTTCTTGCAGTATTACCTGTTACGCACAGTTTTTGTATTGTGTGTTGATATGCTGCACGCATTGTACTCTATGCACTGCACCATGCCAGAGTTTAGTACATCTCCACCACACAACAAAACTCTGCGCACACCACTAAATAAACTGTCGCACGACAACATATACCCACGTTATGTTTGCACTAACAAAACTCTTCTATGCTCTGCTAACACTGCACACACCATGCACATCATTATTATGTGTGTGCACACCGTGCAGTGATAAATTTATCGTGTGGTCTTGTACACCAACATTTTTCCGCACGACACCGAAATTTAGTGCACACACCCGCACACTAACATTTTTTCACACGGCACCAAAATTTAGCGTGCACACCAGCATGCCAATACCTTGCCGCGCAGTGCCAAATTTTAGCTATCACGACCTTTTCACTGTGCATCATACATTTTTAGTGCCCACATGTGCACATTCATTTTTATGCGCATCCATTCCTCGTGAATTCCGCTGCAAAAATTGGGGCTTTTGCTTAATGTTTTCCCCAATTTACCATAGACATTCTGCAACCATGAAATTTGTTCAATTTCACCCCGATAACACCAGTTCAACCTATGCAACAATAAATCATTGTAAGTTGACATTTCTGGAACGAATTTATCCAAAATCAATTCGCGAATTGAGAATTTTAACCACTAAACTCGCTCCATCTATCATGGCTTCACCGTAACTTCAAATTCGACCCCTTCTAGATCTGAATTTGCTAGAACAAATATTAAAACAATAATATCTCACTACTTGGTCAAATTTATCCATTTTCTCATGAATTTAACAACAGAAATTGGGGCTTTTCCCCAATTCCTCCTAGTTGTTGTTACTTTTTACCATGGATGCTCTACAAACTAAAATTTGGCCATCTCAAAATAAATTCTCTATGACATTTCACTTCAACTTAACTTGCTCGGCCCATCCAGGCTCAGTGTTGAAAATTGAAGCTCTGATACCATATTGTAATGTCCGCGGCCATCCATGTCGTGCCACGCTATGCCACATAACTCTTTCGTTCTCTCTGTGGAACATACTGTAACATACCTAGTATCCAACTGAGCTATGCCACATAAATTTTTCGAACTGCATGCAATTAAAAATATATACACATAGAACTCTTGTGAAAGCATATGTATATAACGTAAACAACCAAATACATCTATAAATACACAGATTCGCACTGAGATAACAATAAACATATACATGCATCATATACATGAAATACCCATAAAAATAAACACAGTTATAACCACACATATGATAACCCATAAAAATAAGCACGTAAATAACAATGCAACATGTAAATTTATCACACATATGGCACTTATCTTGGTAATAATGTCACCAACTGCGTACAGACCTTCCACAAACCTCCCAGCCTTAGACCACACTATTCATCACTCTCAACAGTGAGTCACCCCCGAGATGGGACTAAACTCCACCTGGGTAAAGGGGTTCCTAACCAGGCTAAAGGCTCATAGACAACAGGAAAGACTTCGTCTCAGGTGCCAACTCAAACTAACAACCTGCAGTCCCTCATTTCCCACATGCCTGTCCCACCCAGGAAGTGTGCCCCTTCTCTGCTCAACAGTCGTTCGGCTGCCCCACTTCCTTTTTGGGCTTCAACAACAGGCCGTAAAGGAAGTCTCGGAGCACTATAACTATAGTTTAGCACCTCGAGGAAATAAATTCCCATCAATTCTCTCAACCAAGGAATTGCTCACGGGCCTGAAAACACGCCTCTTCAATATCCCACGGGCCTGACAACCCGCTTCTTCAGTCCATCTCCCAAGCTAACTAGATACACCAACACAAAATGGCTATGGAGACAAGTTCAGGTGCAGTCATGAAGATACGAAAGATAGCTCGATGGGTGTGTGCATGCTCATGGATGATTGACTGGATGACTGAATGATGGAAGGAATGATGGGAAGAATGATGGAAAAGATGATAGGAAATGAACTAAGTCCCAACAATATGTATGCATGTCCCCAACTTGACACTTGTCATGTTGGGAGCTACTTTGGCCCGCTTGTCCCCAACTTTAGAACTTAGGATAAAATAATTATCCATATTTTATGATTTAAGAAATATTAATATAATATTCCTTTTTGGCTTAAGCTCCCTAGATTAGCCCCTTTTCCTTAAATTTTAGGCCCCTCCCTTTCCCTAACCATTGGAGTTTATTCCCCCATATCTTGTATCATGGTCGGTCTGCGCGTAACGATGTATTTTATATTAATTATGAGACATATACAAAAATAGGTGCATTGGCCTTTAACATATAGGCTCTCTGGCCTAATCAAAACATAAGCATCCTAGATTATAATAACTGGCTCACCAACCTATAAAACATAGCATATACACAGAAGGCTACCTGGCCTCAATATCGCGTGCACTTATGTTGTTGCGCGCGGTATCCTGGAATGTGAAAACTTCCTCATTTTACTGCGCAGTACATGTGCGCACTATGCCATGAAATGTGCATACAAAAATGATATCAAAAATCTCACCAACTTAAGTACATTTTCATTTACATTACAATTTGGTTCATCCTAGGGATATTACATTTCCCTCATGAGATCCATGGTTCTGCAATCTTTGTCATCATGGCCTACTGACTTGCAAAAGTTGTAATATGAACTCTTAGGTACTGTCTAGTACTTCTGCATCATTGGTAAATGATATGGATCATGCCCCTATTTCTTACAAATCTCACACGATAGTCCTCCTATTGGCAATGAGTTTTTCATTCCTGCTACCATGTACTACACTAATGTTGGACATTTGTTCTTATGGTGTCCTTCTTTCCTACATGTGGTACATCAAACGACTTCTCTTTTGTCCTTACCTTTGTTCTAGTTTAGCTGGAATGTTAAGTTCTTCATATCCTCCTTCATATCCTCTATGGCTAGATCTGTCTTCTGATATTAGTTCTCTTCTAGTTGTAGGTCTTCCTGTAGAGCCTCTTCCTGTGTTTTAAACTTCCATTGTCACAAAGGGTATTTCAAGTGTGGTAGCAATGAATTGACGAACAAATTCCTATGCTTCATATCTGTCATGACATACTTTATCTTTCCCTTCAATCATTTGAATCTCTAGTCAATCTCCCATACAAATTCTCCTGGTTTATGTCTAATCTCTATCATCTCATTCATGTATTGATCCTCTGAACTAGGCTTCTGGAATTAATTTATTAATAGCTTCTTGATATCTCCAATCGTTTTGGTTGTCCCTAGAGGATTGTTTGCATCTAAACCCATGTATCAATCCAGTGTGAGATATCTTAACATGATAGCTAAATGCACAAGTTTAGTGTCCTCATCTATGATTTGTTTTGCTTCCCATGTTTTTTCACAAATGAACAAATTCTTCTCAGGGTCCTCTGACGCCTCTCCTTTGAATTTTGGTAACCTGATGGTGGGATCATGTCCTGACATCCTGAATGTTGAACTGCTACCTCCACACAATGTAGATACTTGACTAATGCTTCCTCAACTAGCTTCCCCAATTTTTGTTTCTTGTGTAGATGTACTTCCTCCTGTCTTCCTTATCTCGAAATTTGGTTGTCTAAATGGTGGTGTTCTTCTTGGTGTATTAGTCACACATGGGTTTATGGGTTCCACACTAACACTGATATGGATAGGAGTGATGTCTTCTATTCCCGCTCTTGGACCTCTCGTCTTCCTCTCATATGTTTCTCGCAGGATTTCCTGAATCTTCTCCACATCCCAAAGATCTTCTACCTCTTCTTCATCACTTTCTAAGCCCTCCTTCATGGCTACAAATCTCTTCTTAGTGTTCACCTTATACTGGTAGGGTACTCCACTACGCTTTCTTCCAGCTATTTCCATGATCCACTTGATCTGGTCTTCATCCATCATAATTGGGTCCAAGGTCTCCTCCTTCTTTGCTTTATCCCTTTCTCCTTCCATTCCTCCTTCTTCTGTCAGTGATTCCCCCCTTCCCCCATGCACGCAGGGAAGTTTAGTTGTCTGGTTCCATTTTCATTACACCTTTGTTATATAGTAGTATCTTAATAGAAGTATATAACGATCTGATGTACCTACCTCGAGGTCTTTTCGAGAAATTTTTTTTTTTCATGATGTAAGACTTCGTTGTATCTACTGCAAATTCTATGATAAATCCTACAACAATGTTGTCTAACCAGAAATATACTGCACACGTAAATCTATTATCAACTTGTTGTAACTGTGTGATCCTTACAGGATTCCAGTCTAGTTGTCTGATTCGATTTGTAGGATGGTTGTCTTTCAATATTTTTATCTACTCCTGAAACACATGCGGGAAATCAAAGAAAAAAACTTCATGCAAGTCACTGAATACGTACTTGTCCAGATATTTGTACGGTGTCAACTTCGGGTTTCCATTATCTTTCTGTGAAAAATCCATCTCCTTTGTTTTCAACCATATCTCTATCTCTTCCTTCGTTGGATTCCACGGTCTCAATATCCCCTTTTAGATTCTAATTATCTCAACGTCTTGTCATCTGGTCTGTCATTCTTTTGATGCGTATTCCGCAAATCTCACATACTCAATCCCATCACATATCGACCAACCAACAATGGACCATTTGTTGGATTTCATGTATCTAATATTCTAGTTAGGATTCTCCTGACTAGGTCTGCATCCAACAATATGCGATGAAAGGCACACAAGTTTTGAGGAAGATGCATGGTTCCCAGTCTTTGTTTCCACTTGGATTCGCATGAGCAACCACAAAATGGACATTCCCTACACAAATGTTGTAGCCAACACTTGCGCAACAGTAACCAAAAATCGCTACGCAAGGTGAAAAAGTTGTCCAACAATGCACATGATGACTCAAGGAACCCCCTAGATGGACATGATGACTCATCACAACCGCAAGGTCGAATTTTTCTCAAGGTCTATGATTGTAAAGGATATTTTGGTTATGTTATGATTAGCAAAATTAGATTTTCTATTTTTAGTAAATCTTGTAGAGATTGTCGTCCTCTTTGAAAGAAACCAGATTCATGATTCTAGGATGTAGTAGTTCAACCCCTAGCAACTAAGTGTGGCATTACTTTTCTATATATGTTGATTATTTTGATGTAAAGAGGGGCGAGTTGGCAGAATTATAGACATTTTGATCTTCAATGCAATTTTCTGAATCTAATAGAAATACAAATGCAGAAGTCTTGAACTCCTTGTGAAAAATATTCTATTGGTGGTGATCTGAATATTGTTCTCTCATATTTGTATGTATTCCTTGTGTACTTACTTTCATATTCACTTTTCTTTTGTTTAAATTGGATAATTAAGGGTCTAGAATTCATCGAACGGTGCTCCAGACTTAAATGATTTAAGCTATATTTATCTTCTTAACTAAGATCATAATTCATCGTTTATGATGCTCCGATTCTGTTATGTGTTTCTATTCTTCTTTCACCCTACATATTCAAACTCAAAACTAAAGTTCATCACCCTATTTATCCTTTGTTCCTCTGAGGATTTCTACCTACCAGTCATTGATTTTTTTTTGTTTTTTTCAGGGGTTGACTCCATAGCCCTAAATATTCTATACCTCCTTTCTAGCAAACCTTGAAAAAACTATCTCAAACATCTAAATCTAACCATCAGTTAAAAAATAATCTATCTATTAGAGATCAAGTCTCAGAGAAAGCCCTCTCTAGATTGGAAAGGCTAGTTTCCAGTCTTAAAGTTGGTTTGTAGGTTAGCTTTGTAGATTGTTTCTTCATCCCAACAATCTACTCAATGATAACACTAATTACCAGGTTACTAAAAAGTATTATCGAGGCTTAATCAATAAAGTATTATTGAGGCCTTATTATTATTTAGGGGAATTAAAGGGATATAGAAGTAACATTTTGAGTATTATTTTAGTTTTGGTGAAAGTTGTTATTATAATAGTAAATCATAGGTAATTTTAAGAAATACATAAGGGTATTTGAATTTTCTAAATGAAAAAAAAA
>JASDQU010503310.1:70316-86454 GCA_032191745.1 Picea mariana | reverse complement strand
AAATGAATCGACCAACAATGAAAAAAATTACTCCACGTATGAATGGGTTGACTGGAATTGGAGATAAATGCTCAAAGGGAGAATTGGGTAACCAACAGTGAAGAGAGATGCTTGAATAGATAATTGGGTAACCCACAACATCTTAAAACGCACATGAAACATTTAAATACATCTGACAACATCTAAATTCATCTAGTAACTTCTAAATGCGTCCAAAAAATTATAAATGCGCCCGAAAAAATTCGCCAACAGCTTCTAATTTCACCCAACAAATTATAAATGCGCTTGACAACTTCTTAATTTGCCCAACAACTTATAAATGTGCTCGACAACTTCTTGATTTGCCCAACAACTTCTAATTTCACCCAACAACGTTGTGGCTTATCCGGATCAAAAGGAAGTCGTCCAGGCTCGTAGGAATCAACTCAAGTTGATGAAATTGACCAAATAATTAACACAGAGGTAATAATTTGCTAACAAGTAATTTGACCAACTGTGAGTCGGCCAGACAGAGGTAAGTCGACTAGTTGTGAGTGGATCGACTTAAGGGGTAAGTCGACCAAATAAATATGTGATTCAATCGACGGAAGAGAAGTGAGTCGACCAAGTAAGAATATGACCAACAAAGGGATTATGTCGGATGGGTAAGTGAATGTCGGCCCTAGGGTAAAATATCGTCTCCACAAAAAAGGAGGAAGTCAAATTGACCCAAGGGAATGAAGAATTGTTTAAGTCAATAAATTATAATTGAGTACCTGAGTGGGCCCAATGGTTAAGAACATGTGTTATCTCTGGGGAGGTCACAGGTTCAAAACCGGCGGGGGGTAGGGATGCTCATATTGGCTCGTTGTGACAAGGCTGGAAGGGTAGACGACCCCTGGGATAGAGGTTCACTTCGATGGGCCTCGGGACGTCTCGGCCCCTGCTGAGTCACAAGTTATTGGTCTATCTGACTTGCGGGCTGTTGGATATACTCTTGGGAGATTGTTGTTCCCATGGTCAAAAAAAAAAAAAATTATAATTGGGTGAGGGAGGAATTATCCCAAGGTGAGACATACGTCCAGTGAGAATGCTCATATATTCCCTAGCAGTCTTGAATTCAACTTGGCAAGTAGGGATTGACTAGCAATGATAATTAATTTACCAACAAATAATTCAATTGCATAGGGAGAGAGAATTATAGGGTTGGTAGATAAAAAACGCATTAGAAATTAATTTATATTTCCAAGGGAATGTGATATTTTCTTGCCACAAAGTAAAATGTCAAAGGAAAATGGGAAAAGGCCCGAGGTAATTGAAAGTTCAACTTGGCAATTACGAATTTCACTCAGACAAAAACAATCGTTTAAATGGAGAGAGGATTGTTGGTTTCAAGGGACTAGAACAAAAACAATGCATAACGACCGGAAATTATCCACCCTTGATTTTCTATGAGCTATGGATGGACGATGATCATTCTAGAGCTATTGAAATTCATTAAATTCCAATGGGAGAACAAAATTATGAATAGAGATAATAATGTTCTTGCGTGGAATTTTTCATTAAAACAATAGATGCATTTACCAACAATAGGAAAGAAACAATCTCATATGCAAAATGAACACCAAAAACACAAAGAAATATAATCCCAATTGAAGACCTAACAAACACAATATTTACCCTGGAACCCAAATGGGAAAATTAGTTTTGAACGGGGCTCAATCTTTTCATTATGGAAGTCTCTAGTTGTTAGGAAATTATGCTTTCCACACTAAACCTAACAGAAGAGAAGAAGACATATTTAAGCCATAAAAGGAAATGACAAAGCAAACACTCAATACATAGATATTTTACCTTGGAAACCCAAACGGGAAAACCAACATTCCTTGAGCGTCTTGCTCTCTTGTTGTCTTATTAATTAAGAATAAAAGGTTACATGCCTAACCTTGGTCCACACCTAAGATACAATCGACATCATACCTTCTTTCTTCTGCAAGAACAACCCTATAGCCGATTTGACTTACATCTACATGATAAAAAATCTATTGCTAAAGATTAGAATGAAGATCAACTTAATATGAATACAACATGCCTTATTTATAGGATTTATAGTAGGAAAAACTCTAAAGAAAGGTTCCCAAAACGGTTACAAATCCACGCAGATCATTGGCTACAAATCCCATGAATCTTAGGATTATGTTGCATTCGAATACCAGTTAGATACTAGATGACCTATAGTCGGCCTTCAATCAATTTCCACATGAATTTCTATCGACCTCTTGTCAGTTGACCTCTTCAACTTCGACTTTCCTCTCAGATTATCTTCCAATCGATCCACCTTGACTATAATTTCACTGTAAAGAATATAACAACCCAACATTCTCCCACTTGTTGTCTTCTTTGCTGAACCATGATTTTCTTGAACTTTTGTTTATTGACCTAGGGAAACAATTCCCTTGGCCTCTTCACACCAAGATAACTCACAACACTCACATATTTGATCAAAGACCCTGCTATGTTTTCCAACGTTTATACTTTCTCGAGCAACACCGTGTTACTTTCCACTATGTCTCTCATGAAATGGTATTGTACATCAATGTTCTTAATCTTGGAATGATAAGCTTGGTTCTTTGCAAAAAATATTTTGATTTGACTATCACAATTTATCTTCATAGCTCTCTGCTCAAACCTGATCCTTGAACACATTCGTTGCAACCATACTGCTTCGTTTATTCCATGAGTGGCTGCCATGTATTCAACTTATGTTGTTGACAAGGCTATGACTTCATGTCACTTACTCATCCTGTTGATTTCTCCATCGAACATATTGAACACATATCCACTAGTCGACCTTCGTCGATCCATATCTTTAGTCTAGTCCGTGTCAACAAAGCCATGTACATCTACTTTACTATCATTTCCAGGTTTCCCTTGGTAGAAAATAACATAATCTTTTGTGCCACACAAATACTTGAACACTCTTTTGACAACTATCCAGTGCTCCTTTCCAGATGTCGAAATGTATCTTCTCAACACTCCCACTGCATGGGAAATGTTTGGTCGAGTGTATACCATCACATACATTAGAGTACCAAAAACACTTGCATAGGGAACACATGCCATGTCCTTTATTTTTCTCGGTGTCTTTGGACATTGTTCAACAATTAGCCTTTCTCCCATAGGAATTGGCACCTTTATAGGTTTGGAATCCTACATGTTGAAACGTTTCAATATTGTTTTAATATATTTCCTATAATTCAACCAGAACTTTCTACCTGTTCGATCTCTCTTGATCTCCATTCCCAAAATGAATTTTGTTGCACTAAGATCCTTCATGTCAAACTTGGAGGATAGTTGCTTCTTCACCTCCTTTATTTTGTCCATGTTGTTTTTGATCAACAACATGTTTTCGACATACAATGCTACATATATGAAATTCACGCCTTCTTCCTTGGAATACAAGTAGTGATCAAATTTTCTTCTCACAAATCCTAAAACAAGGATGTATGTGTCTAAATTTTGATACCACATCCTTGGTGATTGATTTAGAACATAAGGGGATCTTTTCAACTTGCACACTAGCTCTTTCTTTCCTTGATTACAAAGACTTTGGGGTTGTTTCATGTAGATTTATTCTTCTAGGTCCCCATGTAGGAACACTTTCTTTACATCCATTTACTCTATATCGAGATCAAATGTCGTGACTAGAGACATTAGTATGATAATGGAAGTTAATTTTACAACAAGAGAAAAAATATCACCGAATTCGACTCCTTTGACTTGGGAATATCCATTTGCTACCAGTCGAGCTTTGAATTTACCGACTTGACCTATTGTGTTCATATTCTTCTTGAATACCCACTTGCTATCGACGATCTTTCTTCCATTAGGTAATTCAACTAAATCCCATGTCTCATTCTTATGTAAGGATTCCATCTTTTCGATCATGGCATCCTTCTAGAGTTTACCCTTTGTTGAGTTGACTTCCTCCCTGACCGACTTGGGCTCCCCATCAATGGAAGTTAACATAAATGTAGAATAGAAGTCAAGTAGACTATACATTTTGATTGGTTTTCTTACTCATTCAGAACTCCTTATTATCAGGGTCGTTTGTTCCACCTCTTCATGTGATCCAATTGACTCATATGAATCATCTTCTTGTCCATTCCTCAGTTCAAATATCGATTTCTCTTGATTATTATCTATTTGAACCACTTCAGACTCGAACTTCCTTTTGATTTATTTGAAGACTAAATCTCTACTATACACTATTTTCCTTGATGTAGGATCCCAGAGCTTATATCCTTTAAATCCTTCTTTATATCCAATGAAAATTCCCTTGACTTCCTTCTTGTTCAACTTGCTCCTCTTTTCTTTGGGAACATGAACAAATGCATCACAGCCAAATAATTTGATATGTGAAAGTGAAGGATTCTTACCATACCATACCTCATGTGGAGTCGAGTCGACTTGTGTCAATGAAGGAGAGATATTCACCATATATTTTGTAGTGTCAAGTTCCTTTTCCCAGAATTATTGTGCGAGCCCATCACCACTAAGCATGATCCTTGCCTTGTCTATCAATGTTTTGTTCATTCTCTTTGAAACTCCATTTTTTGTGGGGTATATGGAGTGGTATTTTGGTGTGCTATGCTACACTACGTGAAGAACTTCTCAAAATCCTTTCCACATCATTCACCACCATTCTCTGTTCTCAACAACTTAATATTATTATATGTCTAGTTTTCCACAAGAGACTTAAACTCTTTGAATTTCTCGAAAACCTATAATTTATTCCTCATGAAATATATCCATGTCTTCCTAGAGAAATCATCTATGAAGCAGACAAAATTTAGGGATCCACCAAGTGAAGGCACTGAAACATGGGCAAACACATCATAATGAACCAATTCTAGAATCCCCTTTGCCCTTGTCGCTCCACATGGGAACCTCACCCGAATTTGTGTTCCTTATATACAATGTTCACAAAAGTCAACTTCTAAATTACATTCATAAAAATATTTGACCATACATTTATTGCGCATAGATCAAAGTCCTTTCTCTCCAATGTGTCCCATCCTCTTGTGCCATAGCATGGTCGAGTCGACTTGATGAAGACTTGTCGATTTGGTTTGAATAGACTTAACATGAGTTGATTCGAGTCGACTTCAGGAACAACAATATTTTTGCATCCAATCAAGTCGAAATTCCCTAATAACTTGTATAGGGTTCCAATCCAAACTTCTTTCATTAATACCATCACAAATCTGACCATATTGCACGTATCATTTTGAAATAGAGTGTGCACTCCTGGATCACTCATCTTACTGACATGTATCGATTTTCTGGATAAACCTGGAATATGAATCACACTTGGAAGGGTTCTACTCTTCCCATCTTGCAGTATCAATCAAAATCTTCTTGCCCAACAATTTTGGTTGTCGATTCATCCCCCAAGAACACATCTCCTCCTTCATATATTCACAAAACCATTCTCTATGTGGTGTCATATAATAGGATGCTCTTGAGTCAATCAACCAAACACCTTGATCTGTCTATGTACTCGTCGATGTCAGATACACATCACTTCCCTTATCTTGTGTAGTCTTTATCTCATTCGATTGCTTCTCATTGGATCATGTATAGAATTCCATTAGATTCAACTTGCAGTCCCTTTTATAATGCCCAAATTTACCACATTTCCATCATCTTCGCATCAAATTAACAAGGGATTTAGATATACCCTTTGACTTAGAATTTCTATCGAATAATTTTCCTTTATCTTTGTCAACCAACCAACCTCTTACCACTAAAGCGTCTTTGGTCAATCCTTCCATGTTATTCCTTCTCATTTATTCTAACAGTAGAGAAGCAACCATGTATTATTTCACTAATTTGGTCAAATTACTCCCTATAGCCATGACTAAGCTATCCCAGGAGTTTGGAAAATAACATAATAGGCTAATACATTTCTCCTCCTCTGTGATTTTGATATCCACAGAAGATAACTGGCTTATTATGGTATTAAACACATCTAAATGCTCAGTTACCAAACCACCCTCACTCATATTTAGAAGATACAATTTTTTTTCTAAGGAACAACTTATTTACGAGGGATTTTGACTAGTAAAAGCTTCCCAACTTGTCCCAAAGTTTCTTGGCTGAGCCTTTACCTGATACATTCAACAAAATTGAATCTGCAAGACATAGTCGAATCATACTCCTTTCCCTTCTCTCGATTTTCTCCCATTCTTCCTTCAACATACCTGTTGGAATTGTACCTATATAGATTGCTGCCCATTGTTCTTGATATACAAGGAGGTCTTCAATTTTAAGCTTCCAAAGCTCAAAATTCTGGCCATTGAATTTTTTGATCTCTATTATCAAGGTACTTTCCATTCTTTAAGCACACTTTTAAAGATATTTGACTTCCAACTCTTACTGAAACTAGGGTTTAGTTGAGATCCAAGGTTGTTAAACCAAGCATTGATACCATATGTTAGGAAATTATGCTTTATGCACTAAACCTAACAGAAGAGAGGAAGAAATATTTAAGTTATAAAAGAAAATGCTAAAGAAAACACACAATACACAAAGATTTTACCCTCTAAACCCAAACGAGAAAACCAACATTCCTTGAGTGTCTTTCTCTCTTGTTTTCTTATGCATTAAGAATAAAAGGTTAAATTCCTAACCTTGGTCCACACCTAAGACACAATCTACATCATACCTTCTTGCTTCTGCAAGAACAACCCTGTAGTAAATTTGGATTACATATACATGACCAATAACTTACTACTAAATATTAGCATGAAGATCAAATTAATATGAATACAACATGCATTATTTATAGGCTTTATAGTAGGAAAAAACCTAAAGATGGTTACAAATCCATATATATCATTGGATACAAATCTCATGAATCTTGAGATTCTGTTATAGTTGACTACCAGTCAATCTTCAGTTGGTTTCCACAGGAGATTTTGTCGACCTCTTATCGGTTGACCTTTTCGGCTTGTTGTCGATCACTTTGAATTTGACTTTCTTGTCATCTTATCTTCCAGTAGATTTTCCTCAACTCAAATTTCACTCCATGTTGATCCACCTCGACTATAATTTCACTCCAAATAATATAACAAACCAACACCGGTTACATTTCATTCATGGCTTACTATGCCTCTATCTACCTTCGCTAAAAAAAATGTCATTTGAGAATGAGAGTAGCTAAAGAAATAGGGAAAGCTAGGGGTTAAGGGAAGGCCAACAATGATGACTCTTCACTTTCCATTCTTCAACCTTCTCTCCTATTCAATTTTTCAATTACTTTTAATTTTTCCTCTCACATTCTCATTTTTGTCTTATTACGCTTTAAATTTGTCAATCATTTACATAGTTACATAACCATGATAGTTTGTCGAATGGTATTATAGGTACTGAGTCTTATCCATTCTTGGTTTAGATCCATTTTGGATCACATCTCAAATGTAAAGGGTTTGGAAATCGGAGTTAATGAATAAACCATATCTAGGGTTATGGGATTTACATTTGGACAACAGTGGGAGAAGGATGATAAAGTGAAATCTCATGACACAACGAACAAGTTCCTTTTTTCCTATGAAACAAAGGAGGAAACTAGGTGAGGCATAAAATGAACCAACCTACCATCACCATGGGATGAAGTGGCTCTACACATCATCAGATACATCACCTGTGAAGGTAGGAATAGTTTAGTATTTTCTTATCACTTCATAATGTTGGTACAATTATAATACTTTTCATATATTAGATTAGAGGAAGCTCTTATCATCCAATATTCCTTGTTGCAATCCATTAAAGAGATGGATATCAAGGTGCATAAAGAAAAGATAACAACCCTTTCACACCATGGTATCAATAAACTATTGGTAATTGATGCATTGAAAATTCAACAGAGTATAATTAGTTGGGAATAGTTTGTTATCCTTAGTAAGGAGGGATTCCAAACCCTACAAGACACTATAACTACAAAAGAACAATCTCATATAGAGGCATGAAAAATAAAATACTCCAAGAAGAAATATTCCAAAAAAGGAAAGTCATTGAATTTCATGTGTAAGAAGAACAATAGATTCTTGAAGAATACCTAGAGAAAGAAACCCCAAGCTTATAATGGGTCGAAATTTTGAAAAATAGGAGAATAGTGCATAAAAAAGATACAAAGGAAAATAATCCATAGTTTGAGAAAGTATAGGACCTTGTTAAGACAATTGTATAAGTGTTGATATAGATAGGAGAATAATTTTTTCAAATAAACTTTGAGCCTATAAATAAATCAGGAACACCAAAAACAAGAGAAAGAAGAGTACAAAGTACAAATCCTAGAGAGATAACAAGAATAGTCATTAAGAAGAAAATCCCTACATTAGTAGTGGAAGAGGTTGGATAGGATATACAATATATTTCCATAACAAAAAATGAAGGCGATGAATTTATGGCACAACTCATAACATCAAGATTAAGTGTTACCTATTGTAAATCGATTAGGAAATCAATTGAAGAGGGAGTTATCTGATTAGGCCATCACAACCAAGTAATCTCCTCATTCCAAGAAAAGTCCAATATACTCAAGGTGAAAAATTTGGATATGGTAAGGAAACTTGAGAATGAAAATATTGATTTAAAAGATAAATTGGGAAAATAGGGGGAGATTGAATTAAATAATGATAAAGTTGTTTTATTGGAAAAATTGAGTGTGAATATTGAAAAATATGTAAAGGAAATGTTCTCCTCTAGGCCGCTTGCTAGGGTTTAGATAGTGTATTTAAGAGAGCAATGGTATAATTTTTAATTGGAAAAAAAATCTTCTCACTTTCCCTATCAACTAGAAAATCAGAAGAATTCATTGACATCTACCAGAGTTGCACCGTTGAGAAGAACCTATTGTGTGAGTCTTACTTACACAATTATGTAACTCTGATAGGGAATATCATATGTACTTAGAATATCACATTGTTATTTGTATTGAAGAGATTATTATTGTGGTTTCATGCGATGAATACTTTTAGTTTCCTATTCTCATGGAGTAGTTGAGATAATATCTCTAACTATCTCTATTATTTTTCTTAGTTGTTATTTATAATTAGGATCTAATTGAGGATTTCTCTCCTAATTTGTTGAGATAGTTTCTTGATGTAAAGTTATAGAAGCCTATGTTTCCTAATGTAATTTAGGTAGATATTTTTATTCACACAACTTTGTGTAGAACTCTCCTAATGAGTTGTTAAATCCACATCATTGGTATTAGAGCATTCCATTCTACCCTTGGGTTTGGGTATTTTCTCTCTATTTTTCTCCGATTTAGATTGACTAGTTTGGGATATTGATGTTTGAATTTTGTAGTGTCAAAAGTTTCACGACAAGAGTTTGTTGTTTTTCAATTTCTATGTTGTATATGTCAATTTCTACTTGGTATATACATGTTTCTATTGCAATAATAGTGGCCATTGGCTCTCAGATCTGAAGAGGAACTCTGGATCTTTTCAAATCCATTAGATCTAGACTTGGATTTGGTTATGTGGTTTGGTTGCACGCCAATTTAATCTTGTTTGAAGTATCCCTCGAATCTCTCTCCTTGGATGTCTAAACCAGTCCCTCCTTTGCTTCAAACCAAAATAATAATATCTACAATACAAATAATAATGTTATATGCTAATTACATATGATAATCCCTATCACACTGACCATTATTTTACTTTTAAAAACTACTATTCATATCCCCCTACATTATACCTACGACTTGCATTGAACAAACCACATATCCTATACTTGGCCCCATTCATTCAATTATACAATGAAGAAGAAAATGTCACTATGAAATGTCCTTGGCTATTAATTAAACCCTCTTGGATAATTTAGCAAAGAAACAAAAGGTAATTGATAATTTAGCCTTGATATAGATCTAAAAGTAAATATGTAAATCAAAATAGTATTCTTTAAAATTGGCTTTCCAATTTGAAAACATCTTCATATGGACTTATGCATATAGTGTTATACAATCAACAAGATAAATTCATGAAGAAAAAAGTGAGAAAATAGAATTTAGAAGAAAATTATCTCAATTATTGATTATTTTAAATATAGTTATCGACTTGATAAGAATCGTCCAAAGTTTTTGTTTTTTTAGAGGTCATGTTTAATGGCTATTTTTACCCTCATTTTGAAAAGTGGTGCTACTAGTGGCACCTTCTTTTTTCAAGGTTAAAATTACAAAATTTTGCAACCATTTCCTTAGTAAACTCGTAATGTTGCTAACCAAAACCTTAAAATCAACGCCTGAATTGAAAAGTGACACTACCAACACTCTCTATTTTTTCACGGTTAAAATTGCAACTTTTTTGACACCATGCCTCAACAACTAGTACCATTTCAACTAAAACCCTAAATCAAGCTCCAAATCGAAAGGAGATCCCACCAATAGAACCTCTTTTTTTTTGGGGGTATAAAATTGTAACATTTTTGGAACCATGATCTAACAGACTACTAATTGTAAAAAGATAAAAAAAAATGAAAGAAAAAGAGAAAAAAAAAAAGAAAAACAGGGAAAATGTAAATTTAAAAAAATAAAATAAAATAAAACCACACTTTTTAATTTAAAAAAATAGAGAGAAATAATTAAAATTAAATAAAAAACCATGAAAGAAATTTTGAAAAAAGAACACAATATTTTATTTTATTTTATTTGTTTATTTTAACTTTTTATAATTGAAACATAATCATATTATAATAAAAAAGGTTGCTAGCTGAGGCTAGAAACAAATTACATGGTGTTGGTTCATAGATTTTTATGCAAACTTGGGTATTTTACAAATTTATTTCCTCCCTTCATAAGACAATGGGGAGAAATTATGAATTTTTCAATAGGGGCTTCTTATGCCAATTTATTAAGTACATTGATAAAATCTAGCAAACCGATTACAAAGGTAAACAAAAGAAAAAAAACATTCTTACCTCATGCTTTCTCTAACCCCTTTTCTAATTGAGAGGTAGCCAAGAGTTTTCTGACATCCCAAATGAACATTTGTTTATGCTTCATAAACACTTTATTCTCGATTAGTTTTCCTTCCCCTTTAATATGAGTGGAGTTATTTGGGGAATTCTTTTTCAAAGATTCAACAAAGGAGAAGGATTTAATGGGATTTGAGTGAGCCTGCACTTCTTTTTCTACTTCATATTATTTGTGACATGATTCCCCCTCTGAATCCTCTGCTTTTTGTTCTTATGCTTCTGTCTCATTTGCATTGTGTTCATCTTCCTCTTCAAGCTCTGCTTCATTTTCTTCTTTTTGGGAATTATCCACTAGTTCCTCATGGGATGGGTCTAGATCATTGCTAGGTTGAGTTGGTTTTTCTTGTTACCCTTCAACCTTTTTTTCCCTATTTCACAGATCTACTTATTCCATATTATTTGGATTTCCTGCTTCTTCTAAGTTCCCTAGAACTTCAAACTAGTTGTTGCTTGATAAAGGAAGACCCTCTTGAGAGGGATTTGGATTAGATGGTTCCTTTCACTGAAAAATACTTATCCTGATTGAAACCTTTTGAACTTAGGTTCCTTCCTTGATTTCATATTTAAATGTTGTCTTGAAGAGGGTTTCTCTTCTTAGGATTTTGGGAAATTTTTAGTAAAATGTCCATAAGCATGAATTTCCATACATTTAAATAGGATCTATTCATAATCTAGTGCTTGTTGGTGACTCCAGCCATCGTGATTGATTTGTAGGGATTCATGGAGTCTCTTATCCAAATCAACGTCTATGAATATCATTTACAAACATGAATATAAATTCCCTTTTGGTTATGCACAATCAATTAACCATCCTGATTTGTTCCTGATTTCTCTAAGGGAGATATCATCCCAAAAACTTAAGGGGAGGTGAGGTCATCTAACCCAAACTGGGACGGAAATAATTTCCTATTCCGGGTTGAATTCAAGGGCCCATGTGGACATGTATAGTCCCATAGAGCCCATGAAGTATGGCCTAGATTTGAATATCAGATCTTATTCTTTTTTTTTTAAAAAGAGAAAGATAAAAAAACACTCGACCTAAAGAAAATAAAATTAATACCTATCCATTAATTTTTGGATCCCATTGATCGGCTATCCATGAGTCCACATCTTTTGGTCTTGGCCATAGGTATGCAAACTTTCCAACTAGATCCCTCTCATACAAAATGATGGATTTCCTTTTTGGCTCCGAAGAAAAGAGTTCTATACGAGGGATGAAATCCATCCTTTTGACAAAGTGAAGTTATTGAGGCTGAATTTGATTGCTTGGGGATAGAGCCTTAACTAGAGAATTAAATTCCTCCAGATCCTTGTGGATTTCACCAATTGTTAATATCTTTCACCAATGATATGACCTTCTTCAGGGGAGGAAAGGTCCACCCATGTGGGTCTAGTAGAATGATGGATACCAATGGTAGTGATTTTAGACTAAGAGCTGGTAGCAACTATTGTAGCATAATAACATATAGCGATTCCATAATAAAGTAGCTTCAATGAACAATATTGGTTGCATTCATAGAGATTAAAAAAGAGCACATTAAAAAAAGAAAAAAAAGAGAGAAGAAGATAGTAGAGCAAAGTTAAAATAAATTTAATAATAATAATAATAATAATAGTAATAATAATAATTCAAAAAAGAATTATAGAAATAAATTAAAATAAAATAAATAAAGAAGTGTAAAAAATTAAATTAAAATAAATAAATAACTAACAAATAAAATTAAAAAAGGGATTAAATGGGGGGAAGGGTAATTCTTGGAATTTCCCCCCACCCCCTTACCCCTCATTCCCCCATGAGTGCACTCCCTTTTCCACCTCCCTGCCCTTCCCAAACCTTTCCCACCCATACCTCTGCCCTCTCCCTCTCCCCCGTTTACACAACCTATCACTAATTTCTCCCTCCTTCCCCTCCTTTTATAGAAATCAACACTCAAATGAGTGATGTATTTCAATGCCATCACTTGTTTGAGTGGTAGGTTGTGTAAACAGAGGGGAGGGAGGGGGGCGAAAGGACGAACGGGTGTGGTTTGGGAGGGGGAGGGAGGTGGAAAAGGGAGCAACTATGGAGAGAAAGGGGGTAAGGGGAAATGGGGAAATGGGGGCCTATAATTTCCCCCTCGCACCATTTAACCTTTTTTTGTGTGCTTTTTTCATAATTTTATTTATTTATTTACTTTAAAAAAAAATCTATTTTTTTTTTCTAATTTATTTTAATTGTCATTGTTTTGTTTCTTTTTGTAAGCAAGTTCTATTCAAATTAACATAGTTCAAAAATATTACATCCATGTATTTTTGTGGCATGCCAAAAAACACGAAACCAAGCCATAAAGAATGTCAAAATAGCAGACCCATTGTTATCATAGTTTTCATATTTAAATCTAAATATTTGACAAAGGTTTAGGACCTCCTGAAAACTAAAACAACACCAAGATTCTAGAAATACCAATAATGATATAACATAAGGAAAAATGACTACAGAACATGATAAAACATAGATGCTATAGATGGAACCAACCTAAAAACTTATCATTCATGGCCTAGGAACTTGTGGATCTAGGGAAACCTTGTTGAGCATTGGTTCTGTGTCCTCTTTAATGATAATTGGGTTGATAGAAGTTATTGCATGATGTTGAGAACCATATTTTCCTTCGTCCTACTCGTCAACAACCTCAATTCGAATAGCAAAGACCATCCTATAAATGACTTCAAATTTGGCCTTGAAAATGATAAACTTGTCCGATGACTCCTCATACTTGGTTCCCTACTTCTCTAGTACTTGAGCTATGAGGGCCCTTGTGAGCCAATAATTCTTAGTACCTTTAAACAATTTGGTATTTCTTCTCCTAAAGTAACCAGAGTCAGAAAACTAGCCCGCATTATCAATTTATTCATTAGTCACCAACTTTCTCTTTTTTGGAATAGTTTCCTCTAGAACTCCAATTTCCTTTAAGACTCCAATTCCCTCTTCAATAACTACAAATAAATTCACATGGATGGTCTTCTCGACCCACTTGGCTTTCCTCTCAGATTTACTTACAATAGGGGTGGTTTCTCCACTCTTTTCTCTCTAAGTCTTATGTTGTCTTCCTCACCATCCCTTCGATTTAGACCTTAGGCTAATCCAGATGGATCTTGATGGCCTCCCACCTATTCCAATTGGGTCATTTTGGCAGTTTTCCAGTTCGACAATTTTTTCCTAGTTTTCGGGTCCATGACTTATGGGGTTGTTTTGAGACCCTAAACAACATTTTTAGGACTTTCCACAATCAACATGTGTACGGATCGTCACAGGAAAAATGTGTATTCCTCAGATAGTCCTTTCCAACGGGATATCGTGCGCCTAAAACGAAGATCGTATGCAAAAGTTACAACCCCAGGAAGTTGATGTACTAACTTACCCAAATGGGGCCCATGTGACTATTGAGGAAAATATACGAAACAATCTTACTCAAGAATTTTCAGATCTTTCTTGGCTAAGGAAATATAGATGGGAATATCACCCTATATTTATAACCTCAAAATTTGTTTCCTAATCCACAAGTATTTTTTTTTTTTTTTGTAAGTGAGTGTAGGAATATATATTATTGAAAATATTATGATACAAAAGTGGGGATACTAGTCGGCCTAGAAGGAAACTAGACCAGGGGGTCCCTTGTTGCGCAATTTTCTAGTAACGAGGGATGGTCTTGGTTTGCCACCAAGGGAAACCAGACCAAACCTTCCATGTTCAGTTTGAGAAAAAACACATACATAAAAGAAGAAACTAAAACACCACCCTAAACCAGAGTGTGAAGGATATCTGAGCTAACCTAACAAAGCCTCGCCTTCCTGCCTGTAGAATACCAAACCATTAGTCTAGAACTATGAAGTTTTTCTGCACCTGGGGGTGCTCCTTCCCGCCATCCGCTTGGCTCTTATTATCTTCCTTCTGGGAGGTCGTGCAGTATTCCTGATTTGAGTTGGCATACTGTGTCCATCAGTAGGAGTGATGTCCATGTGATGGACATAATGTAGGTAGAGGTGGAACTGGGCTGCCAACTACTCCAGCTTGCCTTTTTGGTCCTTCTCTACCTCTACTAACATTTTGGTAATAGTTTCCAGACTGTTGATGCAACGCAGGATCTCGTCCAACATTGTCTTGTTTTCCCTGTTATCCTCCTGCCTGGCTTCTTCTCTATCTGACACCCCTTTCCCAATCATCATCTTAGTAAGCCAGGCCATCTCCATCGTTTTATGGTAGAGGGATTCCTTGGGTTGCGTGGCCCCCAGATCAGTTACCCAGTCCGCTTCCTGTACCAATGCTTCCCACGCTTTACCTTTGCGCTTGTTCTTTAATTATTTTTTCCACCAAGTGATGGTTTCCTTCCCCTTCAGCACAACCAAAGTTTGAAAGGTGTCCTTCGCCTATTTAGCTTCTTGTTTCATTATTGTTCCCTGTCACAAACTGTTCAAGACTTCCTTCCTAGGGGTTTCCTTTTCCTGCACGTTTGCTTTAGACGCGCCATCCTGCTTTGCCTGCCGCAACTCCTGTTCTGGTTACTTGGTCTATGCCTCACTGTTGATACTAAGAGGGGGGTGAATTAGTATCAAGTACAATTTAAAATATTTTTCAACTTATAATTAAACCATTCAATTATATCCAATGATAAATGAACAATGATATAAGAGTTACACCAATACACCACAATACACCATGCACAATATATGAGAAATAATCAATAGTTTTTGTTCAAGGGAAGTAATGACTTCCAAAGGTAGCTACAGCTTCCAAATGTAAAGGGAGGGATAAAACTCCAAGAGGAAGATACAATCCTTCAATATCAAGATAGATCTGAACTCTCTATCCTTGCCCCTTCCTTCCACCCAAGAATATATGAAAAATAACAAAACTTTATTCAATTCTGGTCTGTTCAAAAGACCCAACTTGTACAGCATGTCCCACGCTCAATATTTAACATCTGATTCTGAAACTCGCACACAAGAAACTACAGTCCGTAATAGTTCCAATGGAAGTGGTCCCACTGCATTTGGAGTTTGTATGAAAAAGTTATGACTGTTTTACCCGGAACACCTGTTTTTTGACTAGTTTCAGGATTGGTCACAAACCCTATATTCC
>JASDQU010503310.1:25648-70216 GCA_032191745.1 Picea mariana | reverse complement strand
ACTGCTAAAGAATGCAAAGAAAAAGATGAATGGTACATAGACAGTGGATGTTCTTCACACATGACCGGGGATCAAGACAAATTCATCATCTTGAAGAGAAAGGGTGGCAATGTTGCATTTGGAGATGACTCATCTGCCAAAATACTTGGAGAAGGTGTAGTAGAGCTTGGAAGAAAAAATTGTACAAGAAAAGAATGTTCTATTGGTTGAAGACTTGAATCATAATCTACTCAGTGTTAGTAAAATGTGTAATCAAGGATACACTCTTACATTTGATTCCCGAAAATGTAAAATCAGAGAAAATAACTCAAGAAGATTGGTTGCAACTGCAACAAGAAGACCAAAAAAAATATACATCCTAGACATGAAGAAGAGAGAGAAGATAGAAGCCACACAAAAGGATTCTAATGAAGAAAATGTCCCAAAGACCAAAAATAAGGATGAAGTATTATTGAGTGCCACATGTTCAAGGGGAGAAACCCCAAAGAAGAGAGTTACATTTTTCCATTAAACTCATGGGGAGCAGCCCTAACCTTTGCCATTGATGCCAAAGGGGGAGAGAAATTGGGATCATGATGATAGGGGGAGCATGAGTGTTTCCATCAATGACAAAGAGGGAGATTGTTGGAAGATTGGTTGTTGTCATTGATGTCAACCCTAGTCATGGGTTTTGGACTGCAAGATTGATAAAGGTATTTGGACATTAAGGAAAATGCACATGCATATACAACACCCATGAAATGATTGTATACATCATGCATTTCTAGTGGTATGTGGCATGTCACATGGATCCTAATGGTTGAGGAGAAATGAAATCTTGAAGATAACAAAGTGAATTGAAGAAGGAAGTACATGTAGGCCCTGAAAATAATGAAAGAAAAGAATAACAAAATAAGAAAGTGTTAGGTCGGCCCTAATGTTAAAAGGAAGTGACATAAATGGTATAAATAAACATCATTATACATTCATTTGATACAAGTCGAATTTTAGAGGTAATAATAATATAAGAAGGCCGGATTTCAAGGGAGGATGAAGTATTTTGGTGATGTGTTCTAAGGTATGTTATTTTCAGGTCATCTTATCATTTTTGCTATAACTTTTTTTCTAGAATGCTTCAGATGGTGAAATCACTATGGTATTGCGAAGACATATCAAGGTGCCTATGGTAAAAAGTTAATCTCTTTATTCGCTATAATTATGGAGATACACTCTATGGAAGATAGGGTTTGTGACCAGTCCTGAAGCTAGTCAATAAACAAGTGTTCCGAGTAAAACAGTCATAAAGTTTTCATATATAATCCAAATGAAGTGGGACCACTTCCATTGGAAAGAATATAGACTTTATTTTCTTGTGTGTTAGTTTTCGAATCAGATGTTAAATATGGAGTGCGGGGCATGTTGTACAAGTTGGGTCTTCTGAACAGACCAGAATTGAATAAAGTCTACCATTCTTTCTATAACCTATTTTTGGGGAGGATTCAATGAGTGAAAATTGGAGGAGTTTCAGAGAATACATTGAGTAATATTATCTATAGGATCATAGTACTCCAAGAATTGAAGAATTGTAGAAATTGAAGAAGTCTCAGAAAGCATTATCAGGTTCTATGTGATGATTGGTTGATGGTCATGATTTAATGTAAAGTTTTATTATCTCTCATATATTCTTGGGTGGAAGGAAGGGGCAAGGATGAAGAGTTCAACTCTCTCTTGATATTGGAGTATTGTATCTTCCTCTTGGATGTTTATCCCTTCCTCTACATTTGGAAGTTGTAGCTACCATTGGAAGTCATTACTTCCCTTGAACAATAAACTATTGATTATTTCTCATATATTGTTCATGGTGTATTATGATGTATTGGTGTAACTCTTATACTATTGTTCATTGCTCATTGGATATAGTTGAAAGTTTTATGTATAAGTTGAAAAAGGTTTTAAATTGTACTTGATACTGATTCACCCCTCTCTCAGTATCAACAATTGGTATCAGAGCGGGTTACCTTCAGTATAGTTTAACCACTAGAAGGAATATCCTATGCAGAAATGGAAGACAACATTCCAAATGGGATTCCACCATTTGATGGAAGCAATTTTGAATACTGAAAAAATAGAAAGGAAAATTACTTGAAAGATATTGGGGCAGATGTTTGGTTCTCAATTGCTTTAGGATATAATGCTTTGAAGAAACCAAAGACTACAGCTCAGAAGGAAGCGAAAAGGAACAACAAACTGGCAATAGATACCATCCTGGATGGATTGACAGATTTAGTGAAATCCAAGGTGAGATCATGTGAATTAGCAAAAGAGATTTGGGACAAGCTACAAGACCTTTATGCAAGTGAAGAAGCAGCAACAGAAGAAGAATTTGAAGAATATTACAACATCTCATATTTCAAAGAAGAAAATAGAGGTCAGTACTTTTTCTTTAATTGTGAAGGAGTAGGACATGTTTAATTTGAGTGTCCTCATCCAAGGATTGAAAGAGATGACAATGAAGAAGAACAAAATCATAAAGTAGAAATGATTCAAAAAGAAGATGAGAATCTTAAAAAATTGAAGCATGTTGAGATTGAAAATAGCAAGCTCAAAGACACGCGTAGAAAACTAAGAAGTGAATTGGTTAGTTGTGAGAAGACAGTTGTAATCTTGAAGAAACAATTATAAGACTTTGAGAAACTAAGAGAAGAAACCATTTCCTTGAAAAATCTACTCGAAGAAGAAAGAAGAATAGGAGAAGTAAGGAATGTCTAAATGAAGAAGAAAGAAGAGCTTAATAAAATCTCAAGTGCCAAAAGACTTAACACATCTTGGATGCATGGGTGAAACTTCATACAAAGAAGATGAAAATACCAACACGAAGGTTGAAGAAAGAGCTACACAGATAGTTGATGAGAAGTGGACCAGGATACCAGAAAGAAGGAATGATTAAAAAAGAGATGAATATCCAATAAGACCTCCTACCTTCAGGAATCAGAGAAGCTTCAATCAGTATGAAGGAAACTACAGAAGAATAGATCATGAACCTAGATGGATTACATCGCAAAGAAGCCCACTTACTCCAAGGTATCAAAATTTCTTTCTTGGTCATTGTTATACTTGCAAAAATTTTGGACATAAGGCAATTAGTTGCAGAATCAATGAAAGGAACAAATACGCAAGAAACATGAATGGTGTAAACATAAGATACGAAAATAATTGTGGATTTGTCAACAGAAGTTATAATGCATTTTACCCGTTGATGGAAAAAAATATTGTATGCTACAAATGCAATTATCTTGGTCACAAAGCACGAGATTGCAGATATATGAAAGAAGATGCCCCTATGCAAACCATAGTATGGAGAAGGAAAGAGATTCCAAACAATGAATATTGTCGAATAGCATTGTCCGCTGAAGAATGTAAAGAAGAAGATGAATGGTACATAGACAATGGATGTTCTTCACACATGACTAGGGATCAAGACAAATTCATCAGCTTGAAGAGAAAGGGTGGCAATGTTGCATTTGGATATGACTCATCTGCCAAAATACTTGGAGAAGGTGTAGTAGAGCTTGGAAGAAAAAATGTGAAAGCAAATAATGTTCTATTGGTTGAAGACTTGAATCATAATATACTCAGTGTTAGTAAAATGTGTGATCAAGGATACACTCTTACGTTTGATTCCCGAAAATGTAAAATCAGAGAAAATAACTCAAGAATATTGGTTGCAACTGCAACAAGAAGACCGAAAAACATATACATCCTAGACATGAAGAAGAGAGAGAAGACATAAGCCACACAAAAGGATTCTAAGGAAGAAAATGTCCCAAAGACCAAAAATAAGGATGAAGTATTATTGAGTGCCACATGTTCAGAGGGAGCAACCCCAAAGAAGAGAGTTACATTTTTCCATTAAACTCAGGGGGAGCAGCCCTAACCTTTTCCATTGATGTCAAAAGGGGAGATAAATTGGGATCATGATGATAGAGGGAGCATGAGTGTTTCCATCAATGACAAAGGGGGAGATTGTTGGAAGATTGGTTGTTGTCATTGATGTCAACCCTAGTCATGGGTTTCGGACCGCAAGATTGATAAATGTATTTGGACATAAAGGACAATGCACGTGGATCCACATGGTTGAGGAGAAATGAATTTTTGAAGATAACAAAGTGCATTGAAGAAGGAAGTACATATAGGCCCTGAAAATAATTAAAGAAAAGAATTACAAAATAAGAAAGTGTCAGGTCGGCCCTAATGTTAAAAGGAAGTGACATAAATGGTATAAATAAACATCATTATACATTCATTTGATACAAGTCGAATTTCAGAGGTAATAAGAAGATAAGAAGATCGGATTTCAAGGGAAGATGAAGTCTTTTGGTGATGTGTTCTAAGGTATGTTATTTTCAGGTCATCTTACCATTTTTGCTATAACGTTTTTTATAGAATGGTTCATATGGTGAAATCACTATGGTATTGAGAAGACATATCAAGGTACCTCTGGTAAAAAGTTTAGCTCTTGATTCGCTATAATTATGGAGATACACTCTATGGAAGATAGGGTTTGTGACTAGTCTTGAAGCTTGTCAATAAACAGGTGTTCTGGGTAAAACAATCATAACTTTTTCATAAAAAATCCAAATGAAGTGGGACCACTTCCATTGGAAAGAGTATGGATTGTAGTTTCTTTTGTGTGAGTTTTAGAATTCGATGTTAAATATTGAGCGTGGGGCATGCTGTACAATTTGGGTCTTCTGAACAAACCAAAATTGAATAAAGTCTACCATTCTTTCTATAACCTCTTTTTGGGGAGGATTCAAGGAGTGAAAATTGGAGGAGTTTCAGAGAATACATTGAGTAATATTATCTACAGGATCAAAGTAATCCAAGAATTGAAGAATTGCAGAAATTGAAGAAGTCTCAGGAAGCATTATCAGGTTCTATGTGATGATTGGTTGATGGTGATGATTTAATGTAAAGTTTTATTATCTCTCATATATTCTTGGGTGGAAGGAAGGGGCAAGGATGAAGAGTTCAACTCTCTCTTGATATTGGAGGATTGTATCTTCCTCTTGAAGGTTTATTCCTCTCTGTACATTTGGAAGCTGTAGCTACCTTTGGAAGTCATTACTTCCCTTGAACAATAAACTATTGATTATTTCTCATATATTGTGCATGGTGTATTATGATGTATTGGTGTAACTCTTATACTATTGTTCATTGCTCATTGGATATAGTTGAATGGTTTAAGTATAAGTTGAAAAAGGTTTTAAATTGTACTTGATATTGATTCACCCCCTTCTCAGTATCAACAGCTTCTTTTACGTTGAATTCACCCCCATTTTCCTACCCCACCTCAATTGGTCCTCTTCTTCTGAGACCCCTATTTTCCTTTTCCCCAACTCCTCCTCCACCACTTTCATTATTGTTTTGATCCGGTATCTGTTTTGTGGATTAAGTTTGTCACAAATCCTCCATCTGGCGCTACCATCCCTTTGCTTCCAGTAATGATGGATGGTTGTTATACCTTTCCCAATCATTTCATGTCGAAGCTCCTCCCTATCTGAAGTTTCCATTCCGGGTTCATGTTGCCATGCGTCCTTCCAAAACCTTGTTGTTCTACCATTTCTGACTTCCCAGAAGATGTGCTTCTGGATCTAGTTCTTATTACGCTAGGTGAGATTCCAGATGGTTGATCCCTCCCCTGTGCCCATGAACCGAATTCTCCCTTGGTCGCTGATGTTTGAGGCATACTTGGCCTTCCATAGGTTTTCCCACAACACTGATTTGTCTTTTACTCATCTCCACCAGAGCATTGCCCCGTAGGCTTCATTGGTTACCTATGGGTCTTGTAACCCCATGTTGTCTTTGCTTTTAGATCTGCATACCTTATCCCAGGCCACCAGGGCCCATTTATTTTTATTTTTTGTGCCTCACCATAGGAATTCTTGTTGGATTCTTATCTTTTGTAGGATTCCTTTGGGGGCTGGGAACACAGACATCATATACACTAGAATTTCTTGTAGAACCGTTTTATTGAGGATAAGCCTTTCGGGCAGGTTTAGGGCTTTGAATGTCCAATTTTTTACCCTCTTCTGCAGTTTGTTGATAAATCCTTCCCACGTAGCATTTTTGCAGTCTCTGTCCGTCAAGGGGATTCCCAAGTATTTCATTGGGAGTGTTTTACGTTCAAACCACATAATGTTGGTCAAGTTTCATTGGATTGTTGGGTTAGTGTTGAAGAAGTATATCATGGATTTGGAGTGGTTGATTTCTGCCCCTGAGGCTTCCCCAAAGTCATCTAATATTATTTTGAAAGTATTTGCTTCCTTTACCGTGGGTGTGCCATGGAGTAGGGTATCATTAATGAACTATTGGTGTGTTGAGGCTGGACAATTTTCAAAAGGTTTGATGCCTTTTATTTCACTAGCTACAGTTAGGCTTTTTATTTATTCTTCTTATCCCTTCCATCATTAGAATGAACAGAAAGGGGGACAATGGATCCCCTTGTCTCATGCCTCTAGATGGACATAAGGGTTTGGCTAGGGCTCCATTGATTAGTAGTGAGTAGCTTGTTGTTGAGACTAGAGTGACTATCTAGTTGATCCAGTGTTGTTCAAACCTAAAAGCTTCCAAAGTCTTGGCCATGTAGTGCCATCTTATTTTGTCGTAAGCCTTCGCTAGATCAATTTGGATTACCATCCCCCCTTTCTTTTGGCTTTTCAGCATGTGAATAATCTCATGGGCATGGATGATATTTTCTAGGATTTGTCTTCCTTCCACAAAACCCGCATGTTCCTGTGAAATCAGTGTGGGAAGGAGTGGCTTCAATCTATTGGCTATGACTTTGGATATTATCTTGTAGACTACATTGCATAATGCTATAGGTCTGTAGCGGTCTGGGGTCCTAGCTTCATTTTATTTTGGGATTAGAGTGATCATTGTTGCATTTAAATCTTTCAAGATGGATGTCGATTTCCTGGAGTCCTCCACCACCCCGTAAATATCATGTTTAGCCACTTCCCAATAGTCTTTGAATAATTCTACTGTGAAGCCATCCGTGCCTGGGGCCTTCCCGTTGGGCATCTCTTTGACCACTTGGTCAATTTATTCCTTTGCGATGGGTTTCCTTATGCCAACATTTTGAGCCTTTGTGATCATCTTGGGGATGTGCTAAATTATTCTTTGTATGGCCTCATATATTTATTGGTTGGGTTCCTGGGCTATCCTCTGGAAGTGTTTGACCAGTGTATTCTCAATTTTCTGGTGGGATTCTCTTTCTATCCCATCCTGATTCCTAATCTTTAAGATTTTGTTATGGGATCTTCCTGCAATAGTTGTTCTATGAAAAGACTTGGTATTTTTCTCCCCTTCCTTTAGCCACCTTATTCTGGACTTTTGGTGCCAAAAAGTTTCTTCCTGCTGGCATATTGCTTCCCATTCTTGGGTCATTTGGATCTCATCTTTTTTCCGATCCTATGTATCCCTCTGCGATGCATAGTTCCTGTAGCTTCTTCATTCTGTCCTATATACTCTTTTTCCTTTGGTTTATCTTCCCAAAGACTTTACTGTTCCACTCCTTGAGTTTTTGTTTGATGTACTTGAGTTTTTTGTAAAGCTTGAACATCTTTGTCCGTTGGTCTGGAAGTTCCTCCCACCACCATTGGTTGATGTTCTCCTTGAAGGTGGGATGGTCGATCCAGAATTTCAAAAATCTAAATGGTCCGTTCTTCGGTGTGGTTTGAAAATTATCTTCTAGTTGAACTAGGCAATGGTCTGATCCCCCCCAGGGGAGGATGTTGCAGTCCAAAGTTAGTCCCTGCAAAATGATTGATTCCGACACTAAGAAAAATTCTAGCCTTGTGGCTACTTGGTGGTGACCTAGTCGTTTGTTGTTCTAGGTGAACTGACCATTGCTGGTCCTAATGTCCACAAGCTCCATTGTGTCAATGAAAGCTGAGAATTCTTCCACATCTCTTTCCAGTTTCCTGGTTCCCCCTTTCTTCTTAGTGAGTGTAGTGATGATGTTGAAATCCCATACCAGGATCCAATGAAGGCTGCAGGTGCAGCCCTTTAGACTGTCTAGGTCAATGAGCAATCTCCTTTTTCCCTCCATCACCTGGGGGGCATACACATTAGTGCATAGAATTTTTGTCGTGTTCCCTATAATTTTCATGTTAACAAAAATTGTATGTCTTGTGGCTTCCACTGCAAGTAGGTTCATCGATTGTGGGTTCCACAAGGTGAGGATACCTCTCACCATCTGTTGGATTTCAACAACCAACATATTGTACTCACTCCAGTGTTTTTTATTGATTGTTTCCATTTTGTCTAAAGTAAATTTTGTCTCTTGAATGAAACACAGATCAGGTTGTTCCTTACTCAGTCTAGTTTTAAGGATTAGTTGTTTTCTTGGGATGTTTATGCCTCTTATATTCCACATTATAATCTTCATTTAAACATGTGGGAGGGAGCTGGGGAAAATCTTTTTAATCTTACCTGAGTTTATCAGTAGGGATCCTAGTTCTTGTAGGGCTATGCTATTTGATTTTCTTCCTTTCTTCCTCCATTCCTAGTTGGGTGAGTGTTGTGGCTATCCATCACCTGTTTTGATTCCCAGGTATCGTATCTCTCCATGCGTGTCCTTGATCCCTATGGATTTCGCTTCCTCCCTTAGGAGAAAGAGATATTGAATGCGATCGAGTTGCTTTGCTGGCACATTGTCTACTCCCTTCCTTTTCCATTGCTCCAGTATGTCTGCTAGATCTATTTCTTCCCTTTCCACAATGTCTCTGAGATCTGGTTCTTTTGTTCCTACCTTGCTTGGTGTAATCTTCGAGTCTCCTTCTTCTTCATGCATTGGGTTGTTGGCATATTCGTTTCCTCTTTCCATAGGACTTGCGCTACCTCCTTGTTCTCCCTTATTGCTTGGAATTTTTATGTTCTCATGAGTTGCATGTTCACTTTCTTCCTTAGATTTTGTCTTTTCCTTTCCTCCTTCTTCCCCTTGGTTGGGCCTACCTCTTCCTTCTGTTCTATTCACGGCTTCTGGGTTGCTTCATGTTGGGGCCTTGCCTTGTCTTTTGTTTCCTCTGATTTTGTGATTTGGCTTCACAAAACCGTCCTCATCCTGCTGTAGCTTGGTGTTTTCCGCTTCTTGTTTTTTGTTGAGAGGGAATTCTCTTAGTAGGTGTCCATGTTCATGACATCTTTTGCATCGAAACAGGATCTGCTCGTATTCTATTCTTTGTATCTATTCTTCATCCATGAAATCTAGGCTTATGGATTCTAGGAGCACCCCCGAAACATCCATCTCTATGCAGATTCTTGCGTAGGATGTATATCTTCCTTTTAGAGTAGCTTTCGATGTCTTGACATATTTTTTGAGCTTGTTCCCTATGGCTTCGAAGGTGGATGACAATCAGTATTCTAGTAGTAAGGAGTAAAGCCTTAGATAGACCGGGACATTTTTAAAGGTTTCATTCTCCGAGGAGAAGTTTTCCTTCCATGGACGGATGTACAGCCTAGCTAAGGCATGGAAATATGCCCCCCCTCAAAGAATTTATCCTTGTCCTCCAGGTTTGTAAAGACTGTTGTGAAGAAACCTTTCAAACCTAGGTGGAGTTCCACTTCTTCACTTGGCTTCCAATTGTATTTTATCCAGTTGCACAACATTTTTTCTGTGGGCCACAAGCCCATGAAATTGCAGATCAGTGCATGCATCTTCACCTGATCCCAAAAGAGTTAGGTTTGGGGGTCTTCCAGTATAACCTTGGGTATCGATGTTGTTTTAGGTTTACATGGGTTGTGCCCATCTACCCCACTGGGGTTTGTCGTTGCTTGCACACTATTTTGGGATTCTCTAGCTTCTTCCCCCACACGATCACTTTTTTCTTAGTTTCCCTCTTGGTTCTTGTCTGATCCTGATCTTTAGGTGCATGTCAAAGGTTCTTTAAAACCGTTGTCTAGTGGGCCTTTCCCTCTATCCACCACAACCTACTTGTAGGATGGGGTTCCATTCCCCCCCCCTTTGGTAACCATTTTGGTCACTGTTGAGACTGTGACTGTTAAACCCTAGCTTGAATTTTTCTCCAGAACCGCCCCCTAATCCAAAAGTATTAGTTACAAGGGCTTAGGATGATTTTTTATAAATAAATGATTGGTGTAAAATTCAGCATTTTTATATAATTTTCTGAATATATAACAGATGCAAAAGTAAATTTGGAGACAAAAGAAAAAATACCAAGTCACATATTAACACATATGAGATAGAATAGCAATCACTTATTTCATTCCAAGAAATCAAAAGAATCGTTCTCTTTACAAAAATCTATGAGGGAGTTTGGACCAAAGTCAAACTTAGATGTCCACGATGAAAACCATACAAAAGGACTTCTGACATAAAGTAAAAAACTAAACTTTAAAAGTTGGATAAGCTTGCCACATATTGCTTCGCACTCGACTTTGCACAATATCCTTTATCAATCATGAAATTTAATTCATAAACATACAAGTCTACACATACTATCAAATATAGATCAACACCTCTAAAAACAAGTGTCTGAATGATGTAATTCAACCTTGAATCTTGTTGTCTGTAATAGGACCCTACTTTCATAAAATAGAATGAGGATTTTAATGAATTAAATAATTAATGAAAACTGAACTATCTCAATAAAACTCAAGAGAAAACCTTAGTATGCTTTCTCCTTCCATTCTCCCCTTGTTCTTCCTTCTCATTTTTCCTTTAATCATTCAAAATTAGTTGAGGTAGTTCAACTACCTCTTTTAGTTAAGTTAACTAAAACTCAACTATCTTTTAGTTTAGGGGAAGAATTAATATAATAATAAAAATGGTCTTTAATAAATAATAACTAGTAGGTGGGACCCCTTGTGACTCCCTTTAGTTTCTTAACAAAAATAAACATAACTAGTCAATCAATCAACACATCCCTCCTTGTGGCTCTCATCATCATTCTCATAATTTGAAAATTAAATATCAATGATATTTAAAACCATATACAAAAATATAATATCCAAAATATCCAAAAATAGTATGTTGTCCAAAAACTTCAGCAATCAACTGTTTTCAACAATTAATAATAAAATATACTCAAAAACCATATTTTCACTTTGAGAGGAAATTTTCCCTTTGTTTTTGTTGTCTCCCTTTATCATGCGTGTGGTGGGCTTCAATTTTGAGTCTCTTGCTTGCGTGGGAAGACTGTACAAGTGAGTGTGCAGGGGAAATTTGGACATTTGGGTTAACCAGTGGAGGAGGAGCAGGTAGAGACAAATTGCGCAAGCCACAATGTTGGGATACTGCTAGGTGAAAAATCCCCTGCCATATGTCATTCTCAGAAAATTTTGGTTGCAATGAAACATGAGGGGGGACAAGGATACCTGGGACATGTTGGAGTTGGAAGGGAGGCCTTTCTAGCCTAGTTTGGACTACCTTTGTCCAATCCAATTGAAAAATCTATCTTGGAAGAGTTGGTTTAACTCTTGTGGGTATGCATGAAAATGTGTCAAAAATATTGGCCTTCTAGGGCCTTTGTTTCAATTCCCTCTACCCCTGTTATTTCAGCCATGGATTCCTCTGTTGAAGAAGCTCATCCTGTATGCAACATTTATTAGCAATTAGCTTCTTAAACAAACCATACATGACATCTCTTTAATATGAAACAAAGTTTGGCTCAACAATCACATCAGACCCATGCAATCCAATTCATAAATTAATTTAATACTTGTCAATGAACAGGGGGGTGAATAAGGGTTCTGGGATATATGAGGTGGTTGTATTGAGTGGAAAAGTGATAAAATGAAAGGGAGTAAGAACGTGATTACTGCTCAAAAAATCATTAAACAATCAATTGTGTTACAATAACAAAATATATCAACTGTGACCCATCTTTGTGTCATCTTTTAATTGTTGTAATACATAGTTTATGTTTAATTTTAATTTGATTTTAAGAACAGGGCATGCAAAGTGAATCTGGGATTGTGAGGGGATTCGTAATGTGCTAAAAAGTGACAGAATGACATGGAAATTAATGGATATTGTTCATAGAACAAATTAAATAATCAATAATCATAAATCTGTATTAAAATAGATCCAAAAAGCACCAACATTCATTGTTTCCCAATTGTGTATCAAACTGTTTGTTGTTCCAATAAATAAATTTCCCATAATTTCTCAATTCATAACAATCTATGCAATCACAACTTATAAACAAAACAACCTTTCCATTCAACGGTCCTATTTAACAAAGCATCGATCCTTTCTTTCTTTTAAAAAATAAAAAAAAAGCACAAAAATATGCTCGACATCTATCCCTAATAATCCATAATGCATCACAATAATAATCAACATCCACTGTCTACCAATTTACAATCAGGCCTAATAAAATATACACAGGTCTCTTTTCAAATACGAACAGACTTCAAAATATGTCTGATTATACACAGTCTTCATCATATCAATCAACAAGATCTTGCAATGAGACAATAGTCAACCAAAACATAAAACTCGAGCCTTATCACTGTGGATATAACTTCCTTCTAAACTAATTGTTAGTCTGTGTGATGTACCAATATAATATATGGAGTGAACATAACCAACTACACACATAAATCAATTTTTAAACTAGCTAGAGCCCTAATCATCTTAGCAAAACCACACAGGTGTTTCCATTTGTAATCAAGATTATGCTGGTTAAAAACACAATGAGCGAAACCATAACGAGTAAGAAGACAACCCTCGACTATGCGCCAATTCCCATTTCATTCTTATTCAAAAAATTTAATCATACAAGGATGAGACAAAAACTCGATGATAGAGTGTGTTTTTTTTTTTTAAAAGACCTCCATAACCACTTCACTAATACCCAATACTAGACAGCCCCAAAAAGTGCCCAAGGTGAGCAAAGACAATGGAGTCTACATCAAGCTCTATCAAAAATCAAATGTAGGGAAGCAACAAGAGTCATTCATCCTTAACATCAACAAAGAGATTTGGATATCTTCTGAGACTTATCAACCATAGGAAAAAATACCTTTCGAAAAAGACACAATAGTGAGCCACACAATCTTACTTATTACTCCAAGTTTGGGCAACAAAACCAATAGTTAACCGTCGAGGAGAGAAAAGACAGGTAGGGTAAAATATTCAGTTCCCATGGTGTGTTTAACACTTTCATAGGAGAGGTGAGGGTTAATTTAATAGTGACATTTTAAAAGAAAACACAGAGATATAACATATCTATCCAATACTTAAGAGCCGAACAACTTGACAACAACACCAGTGAGGATGCACACATCCTTTTGACATAACGCCGAGATACAACTTATATCAATCCACAACCATACATGCATGTATTAATGTTAAGGACACCCAAGAATTGATCTTGGGATACTTCAATGAAAAGACAGTAAGAACGGGTCAATGACCATGACTCGGGTTTTGAAGAAATAACACAATAGCTGTTGACGGTCCATCTACGACTGGTTAAGGGTTACAATCATGATTGTGAGAGGATGAAATAATCGACGTTAATACACATGATGAAAACCTCCATCATCAATGTAGAGCCATATGTACCACCATTCACTTATTATTCCATAGAGACCCATCATGATACTAAACTAATCGAGCAACCAGTCAATGCACAACTTAAAATATCCAATTCTTTTTCTTGCAATCCCAAACATTTTAAAGTCACCACATAGAGCTATAACACACATCTACACAGTTGAAATTATCAAGAACACGTAGAATCTAAGCATCACTAAGTCATCATTTGTTCATACAACAGAGAATACCTAATGGATGGAGAGAAAAATAATCATACTTGTGGAAAACGCTTAAATGGTGAGTTGGCCGAGCCTTCTTTCTTCCAAAAGCCTCAAAATGCAGAGCTTTACAACCAATAGAGTGAAAAATGAAACAATGGAACAATGTTAGGGTGACAACTGATAGGGGGAGTATGAAGTGACATGCAGTAAATACACGTCTCTTCCATCACCTAGCCTATTCAATTTGAAGTACGAGAAATCCCAACAAGCATCACATTCACCAACAATTAAACCATGTATTCAATGCCAAACCACTATGAAATATGCGATGATATCCATTGCATAGTGTGCTACCCAGTATCATTTACACGTTAACCCTTGCCATAACTCCATGCCATAATACATATTGAAATTCTATATGCACCCCATTTAAATTTAATGAAATTTGCATAGCCCACTAACCAACAATAGCATAGTAGTTAGGACTAACACTAATAACCTTTAACTTTTCCATTCGAAATTGCATATAATCCTTTATCATAGCTCAAACATATAACTTATTTCCCTTTAGGATGTTTTATTTAGGTTTTTTTCTTGTTTTGATCATGCTACCATTAAAATATCTCTTGTATATATGTGGCTAGGTAATTGATCATAAGGATTAATGACAAGGTTAAATCATAGAAACTATAAATAACATGCTCCTCATAACCATAAAAATGTTTTGGATCACAAAAATCATTCCACAAAATGCATCATCCACCTATTACCATGTCAAAATGAAACCAAGACTACCTCGTCAACAATGTAGGACTGTGTAGGCAGCATAAAAAACAACAACAAAAAAAGTGTGATATGTCTATCCTTGTGCCTCTAGTATACAAGGGGGTCCCACCTACTAGTATTATATTATTAGCATAGTTTAAATAATAGGGCTTTAACAATACTTTGTGGGTGGAATTCATCGTTACGATTTTAATCATCAACAAATTGGTGACTCCACAGGGAAATTTGTTTCCAACAAATTAAGAAATCATAATGTCTGGTTTTGCAGACCAAGTAACATCAGATCAAGAAGATAAAAATCAAAATGATTATGCAACAGGGGGAAGTGAGCGGATTTAATGGAAAAATGACTGAGAATTTGGGAATAACTCATGGAAAGTGTTAAGTATGAGGGGGTTTATCCCTGCAAGCATAATCATTCAACTAAAAATTGTTCTTGACTTCTAGGAGAAAATTTTTCTGAACTTTCTCTTTTGGAATCTCAAAATGGATTCAAAAAAGGAAAGCAGAAGCAGGATAAAACCAACTATCTCATAAAACAATAGTGAAAGAATATAACAATTTCTCAAGGGGAACATCACGACAGTAGTGTAATATTGATTGTTATTGATTAACAATACTTTGCAGAAGCGTCACTGTGGAAAAAATGATCCAACATTTTATTTTTGGTAAAAATTGAAGTCAAAAGGACAAAAAGAAAGAAATGTCATAACATAAATGAAACAAAAAAATTGAAATAAGAAGAAATAAAATGACAAAAAAAGAAATAGCAGAAATGAAAACTACTAAAATAAAAGCAGAAATGAAAACTAGTATAATACAGAAACATTCCAAACAGTGTTAATCTCTTCAAGTTTCTTCCACGTAATGTTTTAAGTGAGAACCGTTAGTGTTGTAGGAAAATAATCGCTCGTGTAAGTCCTTTAGAATATAAGAATTTGCACCCAGAACAAAAGCAATCTTAAAAGGACCCAACCATAATTTTTGAAACTTTGAATGCCTTCCTCTATCAACATGAGATGAATCCCACAACAATATCTTCTCATTGACTTTAAATTTGACATCTTTGACACTCTTGTTGAAATATTTTTAACAGTCTGTTATCTTATATTTATATTATCCAAGGCAAATGTCCTTTGCTCCTCTAAAGACAAAAGTGCATTCATTTCTTGATAAACATCAGAAGAATTTAATTCTTCGACCTGTAGCATTAATCTTAAGGAGGAAAGTTCCATATCAATAGGTAGAATGGATTCTTGACCATAAAAAAGATGGAAAGGAGTGAAACCAGTGCTCACCTTGGTGGTGGTTCGATCTGCCCAAAGGGTGTAACTGAGGAGAGTGTGCCATTGACGAGGCTTATCTTCGATGAGCCTTTTGATGTTTCTTACTAAATTCTTGTTAGTAGACTCAGCCTACCCATTTCTTTGGGGGTAATAAGCTTATCAGGTAAAAAATTTAACCCCCAACTTAGCTAAAAATTGGGTCAGCTCAACAGAAATAAAAGCGGGACCATTGTCTGTAATAATTTCCAAAGGAAGACCAAATTTGGAAAAAATATTATTTTCAAGGAAAGAAATTACCTGCTCATCCTGCGAATGTTTAAGCGGGACAACTTCAGCCCATTTTGTAAAATAGTCTGTGGCTATCAAGATAAAGACTTGTCTTGCTGAAGACGGAGGATTAATATGACCAATAAAGTCTAAACCCCATTTTGAAAAAGGAAATTCTGGGAGGACAGGTTGTAAGGGTATGGCTGAAAGGCGTTCTTTCCCAGCAAATTTCTAGCACTTTTCACAAGATCTCAAAAAAACATAAGAATCATGAAAGATTGAAGGCCAGTAGTATTCTTTTCTGATAATCTTAAAAGAAATGGTTTTAGTAGAAAAATGACCTCCTACATGAATAACATAATTTGAAGAACCATGAGTTTCTTGTAACAATTTATGTGCTTCCTCGTTGTTTACACAACAAAGAAACATACCATCGACAGATCTTCTAAACAAGAAGTCTCCTATAATGACGTATCTACCAGATTTGATACCAAGCCTTCTTCTTTGATGAGCTTCTAAGTTATCTGGACATATTTTATTTTGCAAATAGTAAACCAAATTTTTATACCAAGGATGTTCAGACACATGAAGGATTTGATTATCGATGTAGAACAATGCTAATAGAGAGCTATCTTGTTCATCAATTTCTTCACTAGTTTCAACATGTTGAGCTAAGTGAAGTGCTAATTCACGTCCCTTGATTGTGTTAGAAGTCACGGTAGTTAAATCATGCTCCTGGATATTGGCAAGACAATGTGTAAGATTCCCTGAAAGATAAGTCCGTGAGAGCAAAAACTTGATAGTGGGTAAGGGGAATTTTACTAATGTGTGCTTACCTATGATGAAGTGGCGAAATTTTTCAATAGCTTTAACAAGAGAGAAAGCATGCTTTTCAATAAAAGAATATTTAAGCTCATCATTGAACAAACTTTGACTCATGTAAGCCACTAGTTTTTCGTTACCTTGGTCATCACCTTGCATGAGGATAATAGAAATTGCTTCCTATGTGGCATTAGTATGTATCATAAATTCTTTCTCAAAATCCGGCTTCGCCAAAACCGGTGTGGAACTGATTGCTTTCTTGATCCCTACAAAATAATTTTAGACATCATTTGTCCAAGAAAAGGAACAATCTTGCTTAAGAAGATTATGAATTGTCTTTACCATTACAAAAAAATCAAGAACACACCTACAGACAAAGTTAATAACACCCATAAAATCTTGAACCTCCTTCTTGGAAGTGGGAGTAGGAAGATATAGAATAGCACCAATCCTTTCAGGATCAATTCTTATTCCCGAATCAAAGATAATGTGTCCAAGGATCTTTCCCTTGGTAATGCCAAAAATAGACTTAGAAGGATTTAGAGAGATGCCAAATTTCCTGCATCGCATGAGAACTATTTTAAGATGACCAAAATGATCTGATCAGTTTTTAGAATACACAATTAAGTCATCAAGATAGATCTCAATAATCTTGCCGATCAAATTGTCAAAAGCTATTTGCATAACTCTTTGAAAAGTGGCACCTGCATTAGATAAGCTAAAAGTCACACATTCATAAGCAAAAGTTCCCCAACGAGTAATAAAAGTGGTTTTATATTTATCTTCCCTTTTTACCTTGATTTGATTATAACCAGAAAAACCGTCAAGTAAGGACATGATTTGTGACCCTGAAACTTGATGCAAAATCATTTTCATATTAGGGAGAGGAAAGTGATCTTTCATACTATCCCGATTCAATGCGTGGAAATATATGCATAATCTGATTTGACCAGTTGTTTTCCGAACGAGAATTATATTGGAAACCCACGTAGAATAGTTAACTGGGAAAATGATCCCAACCTTCAAGATTTTTTCCAACTCCTTTCGAATAGTTGAATCCAGTGTAGGGTTAATGGGTCTTTGTTTTTGCCTAACTAGTTTTATGCCCTCCTTGATAGGAATGGGATGATGTATAAGTGCAGGATCAAAACCATGAAGATCCTCATAAGACCAAGCAAAAACATCTTGAAATTCACCAAGTAGCCTAGAGAACTTCAATTTTTCTTCAACAGAACACTTGGCACCTATTTTAACATTCTTTGGAGACTAGGGTGTTCCAATGTTCAAGGAAATGGTTTCACCCACTTTCGTTTTCGACTCATATTCTTTATGTTTCTCTTTGTTTCCTACATCAATCGATGAAAATGAACTTTCTAGAGGACTCAAGCCTTTAGGAATTTTGTTATCTTCCATTGATATAATTTCCTTAGTCTTATAAGGTTCATTTTGAATGAAAGAACATATGCTCTCATCACTAGGGAATACCTTCCATGACTCTATATTTTCATGGATGTGTGGAAGATATAGATATTGAAAGGTACAATCAGGTATTTGTGGTAGAAGTTGTTGAGTAGGAGAGGCTGCAAAAATAGCTAACCAGTCAGCTATTGAGTTCAATTCCCTTTTAACATGTGTTGAAAGATAGTAAGTTCAAGATAAGTGCCCAAATAGTTTGAGTGTAGCGTTTCATTAAATTGTTGATGGGAGAGTATATCTTATGTACCAGGTTTACAACAAGTTCGGAATCACCAAAAACTGTAAGGTGACCACAACGCAGATTATACGCATTCTCAATGCCTAACAATAATGATTCAAATTCAGTGACATTGTTTGTGCAAGCAAAATCTAACCTATAGGAAAAGTTATGAATTTTACCGATAGGAGAGTACAAAATAATACCAGCTCCATTCCCTTCGTTGGAGCATGAACCATCAAAGTGATATGCCGCATCCCATCGTCTAATTCGATTTGTTCCAAGGTAGTGTTTTCCTCATTGTCAAAGATGGAATACACTCCTAGGTCCTCCTTGATATAATTTACATTAGGTTGTGGGACAGTTTCTATGTAAAGTGAAATTCTCCCCTCTCTTAGAACTATGATGTTTTTCCCATTCCAAGGAATGGATAAGTGTGTCTCATCGAGTGCAAGGTATCCATCCGTCAAATATTTCTAATCCCTTCCTAATATGATCGAGTAATTACTCACAAGCAGATCAATTACCTGAATATTAATGCTTGTCCTTATTTTAGGGTGCGTACACAAAACCAAGGTCACGTCCTTGATTTCACCTATGGTCATTTGTTGTATACTATTATAAGAGAGCATGATCCTAGCATTTCCATTTGTAAAATATAATCCTAGCTCTTCCATAATAATCATCAACATTACACTTGGGCCTGAACCACCATCAATGGGGAAAAAATTGGGCAATCTTATCCATAATCTTTACAAAAATATAAAACGGGGGGTTTTTATAGGGTGTCTAAAGTTATGTACACCTACTTTATTCACAAACTAATCCTTTTCATCTACCTCTTCAAAGAGGTTGGCTACAACCAAATATTTTCCTTCCATGAAATTTTTTAGATGCTTCTGTTGTTTAGGGATGACAACCATGTCCAGGAGGTTTACATATGCTTTGATGTTGGCCAACTAATTTAGAATGTTGTTTTTGGAAGAGGGGATAGGGGAGGTAGTTCCTTGACTATCATGAGCCTTAGGAACATGAATAGTAGTAGTTAGTGAAGATGAGCTTGGGCTAGAAGAAGTGTGGGGAGGATTGTATTTTCTTTTGGGAGAAAAGGATTTATTCCTAGTATTTATGATCATGACATCCTCTGGCTCTGCAAAGTCTAGGACATGAATATTAGTTCTAGTTATTTTCCCAAAGATTTTATCTCTGACAATCTACTTTACCTCACATGTACTTTCCTCATGGTGTTCCTCACAAAAGTTACGGCAACTACGAGGCATAATAGCTTTAGGCTGAAAATTATTTTCACTTGGATTTCTAAAAGGGGGTGCAGAAGAAGATGAAGATTCAAGGGTAAGATCGGGGACATTTCCTTTCCGCTCATATGCTATCATTCGATTATTCATTTGTTGTACAAGCTGTAAGAGGGTAGACGTGTCCTTCTGTTTAACTGAGTCTCCCTTAGGAAGACCTGTTCTTTCAAGTTGTTCTTCATACTCTAAACACGTGTGCAAAGGGGAACCAAGGTTATCAATGGATTTTTACTCAAGCCTATGACGATAGAGGGAAGGTAATGCATTATAATAATGCATGAAAGAGGCTTGTTTCTGAGGGCGACTGAGTTCAGGGATTTGGTTGTATAATTTGTTGAAACGCAAATTGAAGGACTTGATAGTCTCACAATCCTTATAAGTGATGTTGTTGTACTCCTGTAGCTGCTCAGTTGGGATTTTGGATTTCCCATAGATAGATTTGAACCAATAGACTAACTCCTCCCAAGTAGATAATATCTTAGGGGGGAGATCAAAGAAATAGGCCACAACCTTCCCTTTAAGGGAATTCACAAATAAGTGCATACAAGTATCGTTTTCATTGGATCCTATGTTGTGACATGCATTAGAAAGTGCCACCAAGTGTTCATTCGTAGTGACAATGTTATTCCCTAAAAATCTAGGGAGATGCTCTTTGAATTTAGGAAGTGGACGAGTAGCAGGTGCTAGGTTAAGAGGGGAAGAAACATGCCATGGGGTAGTTGTAGCATCTTCTTCAAACTGAAAAATCCCATACTTCTTAATGACTTTGGTAGGGTTTGTAGTAGATTAGACAGGGACTTGGTGACTATACAAGCTACCAATAACTGACCAAGATGAATATTGAGATGAAGAAGCACCTCCAGTGCCACCAGAGCCACCACTATATGCCATCTTGTGAATGATAGGTAAGGGAGAGAAAGACGAACTAGATGAATCAGACAAATTTCTCCTTAGAGCACTTTGTTGGGTTGACAACACAACATTCCTTCTTCCTATTTCAACAATAGGATTAATTTCTGGTGATAAACCTCTTCTTCTCCTAGAAAAATTGGGGTCTAAGGACATGAAAAGAATATCACAATTGAAGGAAAAATAAATCTATGGCTGATTCCTAGGCTATCTTTGCCTAGCTTCCTAACATTCTTGTGTAGTTATGTCTTGTTCAATTGTTGCCCATGAACGATTAAGATCAACCCTGGTATTAGCGGTATCTAAGATGGTATTAAACAAGTTTAAAGAAATGCTAATCTGATCTTGGAGACCAGGCTCGATATTGGGTTGCCTAGCAACAGGTACAATCATTAAGAAATGAAACAGTCAAAGAATCGATATAAAAAATGTAAATATATTCAATGATAATCAAGCATAAAAATCAACCAGAGATATGAAAGATCTCCCCAGTATGGTCGCCAAATAAATGTCGAGGAAAAGATATGAAATAATGTTCTCAAGCATTTTCAGATCTTGCTTGGCTAATGCAAGATAGACGGGAATATCACCCTATGTTTATAGCCTCAAAATTTGTTTCCTAATCCACAAGTATTAGTTACAAGGGCTTAGGATGATTTTTTATAAATAAATGATTGCTGTAAAATTCAACATTTTTATACAATTTTTTGAATATAACAGATGCAAAAGTAAATGTGGAGACAAAAAAAAAATACCAAGTCACATATTAACACATATGAGACAGAATAGAAATCACTTATTTCATTCCAAGAAATCAAAATAATCGTTCTTTTTACAAAAATCCCTAAGGGAGTTTGGACCAAATTTAAACTTAGATTCCCCGATGAAAACCATACAAAAGGACTTTTGACATAAAGTAAAATTGAACTTTAAAAGATGGATCAACTTACCACAGATTGTTGCCCACTCGACTTTGCACAATATCCTTTATCAATCATGAAATTTAATTCATAAACATACAAGTCTACATAGACTATCAAAGATAGATCAACACCTCTGAAAACAAGTGCCTGAATGATGTAATTCAACCTTCAATCTTGATGTCTACAATAGGACCTTGCTGTCATAAAAGACAATTAGGCTTTAAATGAATTAAAGAATGAATGAAAATTGAACTATCTCAATAAAACTCAAGAGAAAACCTTAGTATGCTTTCTCCTTCTATTCTTCCCTTTGTTCTTCCTTCTCATTTTTCCTTTAAGCATTCCAAATTAGTTGAGGTAGTTCAACTACCTCTTTTAGTTAAGTTAACTAAAAATCAACTATCTTTTAGTTTAGGGGAAGAATTAATATAATAATAATAAGGGTCTTTAATAAATGATAACTAGTAGGTGGGACCCCTTGTGACTCCCTTTAGTTTCTTAACAAAAATAAGCATAACTAGTCAATCAATCAACACATCCCTCCTTGTGGCTCCCATCATCATTTTCATAATTTGAAAATTAAATATCAATGATATTTAAAACCATATCCAAAAATATAATATCCAAAATATCCAAAAATAGTATGCTCTCCAAAAACTTGAGCAGACAACGCTTCTCAACAATTAATAATAAAATATACTCAAAAACCACATTTACCACTTTGGGAGGCAATTTTCCCTTTGTTGTTGTTGTCTCCCTTTATCATGTGTGTAGTGGGATTTGGTTTTGAGTCTCTTGCTTGTGTGGGAAGACTATACAGGTGAGTGTGTAGAGGAAATTTGGACATTTGGGTTAACTGGTGGAGGTGGAGTAGGTAGAGACAAATTTGGCCAGCCACGATGTTGGGAGACTGATGGGTGAACAATCTCCTACCATCCGCCATTCTTAGGAACTTTTGGTTGCAATGAAACATGAGGGGGGATAGAGATACCAGGGACATGATGGGGTTGGAAAGGAGGCCTTTCTGGCCTAGGTTGGACTACCCCTTGTCCAATCCAATTGAATAATCCATCTTGGAAGAGCTGGTTTAACTCTTGTGGATCTACATCAAAATGTATCGAAAATATTGGCCTTCTAGGGCCTTTGTTTCAATTCTCTCCGCCCCTGTTATTTTGGCCATGTCTTCCTGTGTTGAAGAAGATCATCCTGTATGCATCGTTTATTAGCAACTAGCTTCTTAAACAAACCATACATGACATCTCTTTAATATGAAACAAAGTTTGGCTCAACAATCACATCAGACCCATGCAATCCAATCCATAAATTCATTTAATACTTGTCAATGAGCATTGGGTGAATAAGGGTTCTAGGATATCCGAGGGGGTTTTATTGAGCAGAAAAGTGATAAAATGAAAGGGAGTAAGAACATGATTACTGCTCAACAAATCATTAAAACATCAATTGTGTTACAATAATAAAACATATCAACTATGACCCATCTTTGTGTCATCTTTTAATTGTTGTAATACATATTTTTATTTGATTTTAAGAACAGGGCGTGCAAAGTGAATCTGGGATTGTGAGGGGATTCATAATGTGCGAAAAAGTGAGAGAATGACAAGGAAATTAATGGATATTGTTCATAAAACAAATTAAATAATAAATAATCATAACTTTGTATTAAAATCGATCCAAAAAGCACCAACATTCAATGTTTCTCAATTGCGTACCAAACTGTTTGTTGTTCCAATAAATAAATTTCCCATAATTTCTCAATTCATGACAATCCATGCAATCATAACTTATAAACAAAACAACCTTTCCATTCAACAGTCTTGTTTAACAAAGCGTTGATCCTTTCTTTCTTTTCTTTCTTTTAAAAATAAAAATAAAAATGCACAACAATATGCTCGACATCTATCCTTGATAATCCACAATGCATCACAATAATAATCAACATCCATTGTCTACCAATTTACAATCGAGCCTAATTAAAATATACACATGCATCTTTTCAAATACGAACAAACTTCAAAATATGCCCAATTATACACAGTCTTCATCATATCAATCAACAAGATCTTGCAATGAGACAACAATTAACCAAAACATAAAAATCGAGCCTTATCACTGTGGATATAACTTCCTTCTAAAGAAATCGATAGTTTGTGCGATATTCCAATATAATATATGGAGCAAACATAACCAACTACACGTAGGAATCAATTTTTAAACTGGCCATAACCCTGATCGGCTTAGCAAAACCACACAAGTGTTTCCATTTGCAATCAAGATCACACTGGTTAAAAACATAGTGAGCGAAACCATAACAAGTAGGAAGACAACCCTCGACTATGCACAAGTGCCTATTTCATTCATATTCAAACACTTTAATCATACAAGGATGAGACATAAAATCGATGATAGAGGGTGGTTTTTTTTTTTCAAAGACCTCCATAACCACTTCACTGATACCCAATACTAGATAGCCCTAGAAAGTGTTGGAGGTGAGAAAAGACAATGGAGTTTACATTAGGCTCTGTCAAAAATAAAATGCAGGGGAGAAACAAGAGTTGTTCATCCTTAACCTCAAGACAGAGATTTGGAGATCATCTGAGACTTATCAACCATAGGCAAAAATACCTTTCAAAAAAGACACAGCAGTAAGCCACACAATCTTACTTATTACTCCAAGTCTGGGAAACAAAACCAATAGTTAACCTCCAAGGAGAGAAAATAGAGGTAGGGTAAAATATCTAGTGCACATGGTGCATTTAACACTTGCAGAGGAGAGGCGAGGGTTAATTTAACAATGACAGTTTAAAATAAAACACAAAGATATAACATCTCTATCCAATACTTAAGAGACAAACAACTTGACAACAACACCAGTGAGGACGCACACATCCTTTTGACATAACTTTGAGATACAACTTATATCAATCCAAAACCATACATGCATGTATTAATGTTAAGGCCACCCAAGACTGGATCTTGGGATACTTCGGTGAAAAGACAGTAAGAACGGGCCAATGACCATGACTCAGGGTTTGAATAAATAACACAACAACTTTTGATGGTCCCTCTACGACTGGGTAAGGGTTACAATCATGATTGTTAGGGGACGAAATAACCAACGGTAATACACAGGATGAAACCCTCCATCATCAACGCAGAGCCATATGTACCATCATTCACTTATTATTCCATAGAGGCCCATCATGATACTAAAATTACTGAGCAATCAGTCAATGCACAACTTAAAATACCTAATTATTTTTCTTGCAATCCCAAACATTTTACAGTCATCATAGAGATCTATAACACACATCTACACAGTTGAAATTCTCAAGAACAAACAGAATCCAAGCATCACTGAGCCATCATTTGTTCATACAAAAGCTAATACCTCATGGATGGAGAGAAAAAGAATCATACCTGTGGAAAAATGCTTAAATGACGAGTTGGTCGGGCCTCCTTTCTTCCAAGAGCCTGAAAATGTGGAGTTTCACAACCAAGAGAGAAAAAAATGCAACAATGGAACAATGCTAGGGTGAGGACCGATAGGGGGTGTATGGAGTGACGTGCAGTAAATGCACATCACTTCGATCACCTGGCCTATTCAATTTGAAGTACAAGACAACCCAACAAGCATCACATTCACCAACAATTAAACCATGTATTCAATGCCAAACCTTCGTGAAATCTACGACGATATCCATTGCATAGTGTGCCAACTAGTATCATTTACACATTAACCCTTTCCATAACTCCATTCCATAATACATATTGAAATTCTATATGCACCCCTTTCAAATCTAATGAAATTTGCATAGCCCACTAACCAAGAATAGAATCACAGTTAAGACTAACACTAATAACCTTTAACTTTTCCATTCGAAATTGCATATAATCCTTTATCATAGCTCAAACATATAACTTCTTTCCCTTTAGGATTTTTTTTTTAGGTTTTTTTCTTATTTTGATCATGCTACCATTAAAATATCTCGTGCATATATGTGGCTAGGTAATTGATCATAAGGATTAATGACAAAGTTAAGTCATAGCAATTGCAAATAACATGCTCCTCATAACCATAAAACCGTTTTGGATCGCAAAAAGCATTCCAAAAAATTCATCATCCACCTATTACCATGTCAAAATAAAACCAAGACCACCTCGTCAACAATGTAGGACTGTGTAGGCAACATCAAAAACATCAGCAAAAAAAAAGTGTGATATATCTATCCTTGCACCTCTAGTATACAAGGGGTCCCACCTATTAGTATTATATTATTAGCATAGTTTAAATAATAGGGATTTAGCAATACTTTGCGGGCAGAATTCATCATTACGATTTTAATCATCAACAATGACTTTTGGCACTTAATCTCCTAGGGTTAGGTTTTTGGATGTCTAGGGTTTTTGACATTCCTGTTTATTGTAAAATGGCCTTGAGAGCCTAATTGTAATCATATTCTGAAGAATGAGTGCAATTGTCACATCTCTTCTCAGAGATAAGTCGCCACCATTCTAGCAAGCTTTTTTTCCACTGCATTTTACAGTTTCAGCTTATTTCCTTATTGAATAGAAACTAGTTTTATTGTATATTTGTTCTTTTGTGTTAAGCATATTTTGATAATAATCTATATTCATTTTGTTCTTCTCATAAATTCTGGATTAGTGGTATCAGAGCAGTCTGCTCCTTGTCGTTCTTAATCCATGTCCCCAACAAGGTCAAGGTACAAAGAATTGGGTCTCGAGCTTGTTTCTCTTGAGGACAAAAGCTCTCGCATGCCCAAGCGACCTCTCATGGTGGGAGAAAAGAAAGATGATGGGACAAGATATCCCTTTAAAATTTTTCTCAAGGAATCCCTCATGGAACAAAGGAACAAGATGATGGATAGTTTTGCACAAATCCTTCAACGGAAACCAACAGTCGACGCATCTTCGTCAAACGGAGGCGTTGCCCCCTTCAAGGTATAAATCAACTTTGATATTCCTATATTTGAAGGTTAGATAGGTGTAGATGATGTAGAGAAATGGTTGAATCTACTAGAAGGGTATTTCTCTGTCCATAACTTATCGAATAGAAAAAATATTACTTTTACGCTCCTCAAAGCCATTCCCCATGTCAAATATTGGTGGGAAACTTTCTGTGAGAAGAAGGAAACAAAGGAACCCTCATTATTTACAGTCGTGGTCACCTGAAAGTCCTTTAGGGATGGTATTAAGGAAAAATACTACCCTGTTGGAAGTTATGATGACCTGTATACAAAATGGACCACACTGTGGCAGGAAAGAGACCAAGCAGTGCTCGAGTTCAAAAATATCTTCCATACCTTACGCACCAAGCTGGGTATCAAATATTCTGAGCCACATCTAGTGCTAAAGTATCATGATGATCTGCATAGATACAGTCAGGCCGAAATGGAGTTTCTGAACATCTCATCCTTGGGTGTGGTCTACCGATATGCTGTCAAAATCGAGCAGAAGCTCAAACAAAAGATGCGGAAATTTGGGCTTGGGAACCCCTCACGGCAAAATCCAGAAAAGGGAGGCCCCAACCTGTAGAAAAAGGGATAGAGCAAAGATGGACCGCCTCAAGAGAACCATTCTAGGCTGCAAGCAAAGAAGGACACCGGAAAGACAATGAAAGAAACTCGGAAGTGGTGCGACTTCCATAAGAGCCCCTGGCATAACATTGTTGATTGTTGCTCAAAGCAGTCATTGGTGGCTGAGGTGAAATCCTTTGAATAAGATGTGTGTTACGAATATGAGTCAGAAACATAAAGGAAGAGACAAATCATTGATGTAGAACCTAGTGCTACCGTTGCTACCACTAAGCTCCAGCCTGGTGAACCAAACGAGCCAGAGGAAGGCGAGCGCCTTTTTCATTCACAGATGTGGGTGAAGGGTACCCCGTTGCACTTCATCGTTGATACCGGTAGCCAGAAGAACCTCATCTCAACAGAGGTTTTCAAGTGACTCTCCCTACTAAAAACACCACACTTGCATCCCTACACCATCGGATGGCTCCACCAAGGAAGCCACATCCGCGTCAGCCAACAATGTCTCATGTCATATGGAATCAATCCCTTCAAAGATGAGGTATTGTGTGATGTTTCCCCTCTCGAAGTTTGTAATGTTATTTTGGGCCAACCATAATTATGGAAATGCCATGTTGTATATGATTCTAGGCCTCACAATGTTATTATTACTTCGAACAAGAAATTTTATAGGATACCGGAGGCAGTCCCACCTAGTGTTATCTCCTTGATCTCTGCCAAGCAATGCAGGAAGGTCATCTCTCAGACGGGGAAGTTTTTCTTCTTCGTGATTTTCTCTCAGAATGAGCAAAAGATCATAGCCACATCTAGGGTCTCTGCGACCTACCTCTCCACACAATAGAATCAAGTGGATAAGGTCGTGGAAGCATACTTGTATATAATCTCATCACCTATCAGGGTACCTATGCACTGTCAGGTCAAGCACCCCATCGATCGGACCCCTGACAGACCACTGCCCAACGGTAAAAACTACCGTTGTTCTCTGTTAGAGAGTGAGTAGATCAAGTGACAGATCCAATAACTGCTCCACAAGGGTCACATCTGTCCCATCTCATCACCTTGCGGGAGCCCAATTGTGCTGGTACATAAGAAATATGGAACCTGGTGACTCTGCATTGATTACCGGGCCCTGAATAAAATCACAGTCAGAAACTGGTACCCAATTCCCCGAATCAACGACCTCCTTTATCAGCTCACAGGGGCCAAACAATTCAGTAAGATTGATCTAAATTCTGTCTACCACCAAGTCCCGATAGAATAGACAGATGTATGGAAGACCACCTTCAAGTCAAAGGAAGGTATTTTCGAATGGTTGGTCCTGCCCTTTGGCTTGAAAAATTTTCCAACTAATTTCATGAGGATGATGGACGATATCCTGTGACCATTCACCAATACTTTTGTAGTGGTGTATTTGGATGACATTCTCATTTACATCAAGACTTGGGCAGAACACTTGCATCATATTCAACAGGTTCTGCACACCCTGCAATAGCACAAGCTATACGCCAACTTGGAAAAATGATCCTTCGGCATGGACAGGGCCCATTATATGGGCTACATCATTGCTCATCATGGTGTACATGTGCATCTAGACAAGATCCAAGTCATTCGTAACTGACCAGCCCCAACCACGCTCACTAAGATTTAGATCTTCTTGGGCCTTGCCAATTTCTACCACAGGTTCGTGTTGGGATTCTCCCATATTGCATGGGCCCTCAGCCAAGTAACTGAGGGTGGTCGTGATGAGAAATTTGTGTGGGGACAATCCCAAAAAAAAGCGTTCGATTATTTGAAGTAGTGTTTGTTCTCAATCCTAGTACTTTCACTACCAGACCTACCGCATCACTTTGAGATCAAGACAGATGCTTCAGACTATGTTATGGGCATCTTTCTCACTCAACACGACCACCCAATGGCATATCATAGTGATACACTATCAAATGTTGTCCATAAGTACCCTACTTACGAAAAAGAAATGTACTCCATTGCGCAAGCTTGTCACCAATGGAGACATTACATTCTTGGGAAGGAGATAGCAATCCACACTGATCATAATCCATTGCAGTTCATGTAGACACAAGGAAAATTGAAGAATGACCACCATCAGAAGTGGTCCACATACTTGCAGCAATTCCACCTCGACATCAAGTATGAAACATGAAGCACCAACTATGTCGTTGATTTCCTCAGCACACCGTCAGTCATGACACTCACGATGGTGATAGACTCTTGTAGCCATGAGACCTTTGGATGGCCCCAACTCTATGAGATAGACCTGAACTTCGCCACCACCTACCAAATGTTGGGCGCAAACACAGTTGTTGCTAATTTCCATCTTCACGATGGGATTTTGTGTCATTTGGGCCATATCTGTGTTCCATCAAGTGAGCAAGTGAATTTGATCTGGGAAGCCCACTACATTCGGGTGGTAGTACACTTTGGAGTCGATTAGACAATGGTAATGTTGAAAAAATATTTCTACTAGTCAAAACTTCAACGGGAGTTCAACAAGTATATCAGGTTTTGCATTGCTTGCGTTATTGCTAAACCGAACATTAAGAGGAAAGGCTTGTACACCCCTCTGCCTACTCCTGACATGCCATGGGAATCCATCTCCATGGAATACATGTCAGGCCTCTCGTACCAAGTGAGGAAATGAGTATATTTTTGTGGTTGTTGATCTCTTTTCTAAGATGGTGATTCTTGCCGCTTGCGAGAATAGCATCACAACAGAGGCCACCGCCAAGATCTTCTTTGAACGAGTCTGGGTACATTTTGGAATGCTAAAAACCATTGTCTCATATCGGGACAGTCAATTTCTYAGCACATTCTGGTTGAGCCTTTAGTCACTGATGGATACCAAGCTCAACAAATCCACGGCTTTCCACCCCCAGACAGATGGCCAAACCAAGGTCGTAAATCTAATGATCATGCATATCCTACACATGTATAATTCCAAGAACCCTCGCAAATGGGATGAGAGTCTTCCYAGTGTCTAGCATAGATAAAATTGAGCCTTGGATAGCTCAACTAGCCACAACCCCTTTCAGGTGGGGTTGGGATTCCAACCATTGGGTCCCATAGATGTTGCACTACCCCTTGCGGTCACCTCAGTCGACTCATCTACTACTCCAACTAAAGATGACAAAGCCACCTGGTTCATTGAGCGGATCCCACACATTCATCAATAGGTTCAAGATATCCTACAAAATTCCAATGACAAGTACAAGTAGCGCCATGATCAACATCAGGTGCCACATAAGTTTCAGGTGGGAGACAAATTTTGGTTGGATTTGAAGAAAGAATGCCTTACTGGACCCCATTGAAATATTTTCCCACTCTGTTATGGGTCGTACACCATCACCAAGGTTGTGGGAGATAATTTTTTTGAGCTCAACATTCCTCCTTTCATTTGCCTACACCTAATGTTCAACGTGGATCTCCTTTGACCTTATTTCCCACCATTATTTGACACCTCAAAGAAAGCGAAACAACTGACACCAACAGAGCTCAACCTCGACTACATACTGTTAGCACCAGAAGTCACCTCTGGATTGTAGTAGAGGTAAGCCCAGTACCCATCAGTTATTTATGTCATAGGTTGGATGTTGGTTTTAATGTGGATGGTCGATGGCCAAAACTCAACAACATGAAATATCTTCAACACAGAACTGAACAAGAAATGCACAGGGAAGTGAGGGCCACATTAACTTCAGTCAAGAAATTGAATTAAAGAGAGAGTAGAGGGAAGACTTAATAGAAGGGTGAAGGAGACTTCTCTGGGCATCAGGCCTTCCAGCAACTCATAGAAGAAAACCCAATCTCAAGAGCATTCTTGAGCTCGGATTCAGACATTGAAATATGTCTACAAGGGACACAGTCACAACTGTAGTATGATCAAACCTCCATCATCCTACAACTGCAACAACGTGATTGGATATTCCATGCCCGAGCCAGTCAATGTGAGAAGGAAATAGATACACAGGGAAATGAATAAAACTGACCGTGATATGCTATAATCAAACCTCCATTACAACAATATGATGATCCTTGACTGGATCATCCATGTCTGAGTGTTTTAAACAACTTTACAGAAAAAAATGAAAAATAAAGGAGACTAACTTCTATTAACATGAAAGTCTCAAATCAATTACATAACCAGAGAACAACTATGGCAGGACAAAATTACAGTTTGGGATCTTTGCTCAACCAAAGACAATTAGAAAATCAAAGAACTTTATCTATATACTCAAAAATTTCGCCATCCTTAACATAGGCGTGCTCAAGCTTCCATGGTGTTGCATCTTCTCATTCAGACTACACCTGCAGTCTCCTCTGTGCACGCCTTCCTATGTCAGATGTGATATTGACCCTGCCAATCCCTCTGAGTCTCCTCTTTGTCAGACTGTGCATGCACTGTCTCTATGTACGTGATCTCAAAACACCTGAGCTAACAATCTACCTTCATGGTTAGACGGTTCTGACTTTTCATTCATGGGGGGGATGAATTTTCAACCACCTCCCCCTCTTCATAAATGCTTCATCGAGATCAGGACGACCCAAGTCAAACTTGGCACCTGAGAGACGGGGCGACCTCTCCTTGGTTGTCTGCTGCTTCATTGAACCTTTGCAGAGGGACCCGGTTGGCAGATGTGGATGGAGCTGACGAGGATGAGGAGATGGGCACGATCAGTAGGCTACCTGGTATGCGTGAGCACTGAGGTGTAAATATGTGGGGTGACACAGCACAGGGAGAGGACGTGGAGGCAAAGGGGAGGCTGTGGTGGTGTGTGATTGGTCGAGGGGGAAACGACGACATGACAAAGGTGACATGGAGAGAAGTGGAACAGGTGTTGGGAGGTGAGAAGAATTGAAGGGGGGGGAGAGAAGGTGGAGGTGACATGGAGGGGAGGTGGAAGATACATATCAAGAGGTGAGAGAGGGAGAGGGAGATGTGACATACATAGGGGGGAAGATTGAGTGGGAGACAGGTGTCGGGAGAGCTGGAGGCGGTAAGGGTGTGAAGTAAGTGGTCTACTAGGACGGGGGGGTGGGGAGTGGTAAGTGGGAAAGGTCAGGGGGAGTTTGAGTTAACGAGGAAGTGCCACAATAGTGGGGGGCCCATGCTCGAAAATCACTTAGCTCGAACCCCCTCGTTAAAGGAAGAAGGTTGGGGGGGGTCTAATATGGATCTTGTGTTATAGATCTAAGCACGTAGATCTCAACTGCCCAGATCTATGAGCCCCTTAGCACCACGTGCCCAAGCATAAAAAATTATGATAAGTGGCATTTAGTGGGTTTTTAGCCCCTTTTCTTCACATTCTTCCACCCAAGGGCCAAATCCAACGGGGAAAACGCCCCATACAATAATATGTGATAACATTAGGCTCCATGGGGGATAGAGTCCTCCCTGTGAGGCTCTAAGATCTATTTTGCAGTTCTAGCCACCTTCTGCATTGGGCTATGGAGTCAAGCTCAAAACACCTTGTTGAGGAATACAGGTCGATAAATAAAAATGAAAATAAACACACATGGTCTCCATAGGATCTTATTTATATACAGTCCTAAACTAATTGATTTTTACATGGTGCTAGGTGAAAGAAAATTTCCACTATAGCCATTCAAGTAACTTCCTGACTAGAAGTTCTCCTACTTTGTCAGTGATGAATAACGGATGATGCAATTGTGACAACAAAATGATTACATCCTTCATCTTCTCTCCCAAGACTGAAATTGAGATAGAGCTGGGTGGCTCCAAGCTATGAAGAAAATGCCACTCCAAGTACTCGCTGACAGGCTCATAGAATGAGTGGAAAACTCCAAAATGTTTATAGCAGAAAGTCTGCTCTGCTCCATAGCTGCTCACACAGGGATGAATATCACTGGTAGGAACAGACGGATGAGGAGATGATGTAGGCTGACTGATCTCAGGCAATGGATGCTCACCTACAGGCTCTAGACAAGAGATAAATTGCCCCTTCTGATGCTCCTCTTCTCCTTGTCTCTCCCAAGGATTAGAGTCATAATCATCATAAAAATGACCCAAGGGAAAATTCTGCTCTTGGTCTTTTGCATGCCCAGGATGGCTGATTTCCTCATGTTAATTTTATTTAATGAATAGAGGACAAGGATCTGATGTATGTTCTTGGAAATCCTTCATATCCAACTCAGAATCTGATTCATAGTTGTCATACACATGCTAGTTTCTTCCCGAGTCATCAAAATATGGTGCAGGGATCTGCTGCTCTTCCTAAAAAAGGTATCAGTCCCAATCTACCTTCAATTTTTCTATCTCTGTAGAAAGAGATTTTACTAGCTCCACCAACTCACTCAGGGCGCGTTCTTCTTCTTGGTCCTCATCCTTACAACTTTCCTCTGATGTAGATGAACAAGGAAGAGAAAGAACTGATTTTTGTTCCAAGTCATCAGGCTCGTCCTCACAGCCTGTGTAGGAAGCAACTATATCTTGAATACAATCATTGTATCCCTCACAACAGTCATGAAAAATTAACTCAAAGGGATAAAAGTTATGACAATGAGCGTTGAAAGCTGCATGAAATTATCCTAGTGAAGAAATGCTAGCAGGGGGTAAAAAATGATACCACTCATGAGCATCCCCTGCTAAAGAGAACATGAACATCTTCATTAATACATCCTCATGATGTATCTCCCATTGGAGCATGAGTCCATGAAACTCACTGAGATGGTGAGCATGGTTGTCCTCTTTACACTCTCTAAATATAGGCAAATATTCATTCCATTCATTTGGAGCAGGAACAACATTAGGAAAACCAAGAACATCAGAAAAATTAAAAGGAGCAAACCTTTGAGCCATGATCTTTTCCATTTTGAACCAGTGGAGTCGCCAATTGATCCTTTAATCATGGAGTCGCCAGGTGAAAGATATGCAACATGAGTCACCGTGAGTGTGTTTGGTCTTTTTTCACCATCAAAGACCAGATCTGATCTTTGTGTTCTCTCAGGGGGATACCAGGTGTATCCATACACAACCACACTGAAACAATGGAGTTTCCTCAGTGGAGTCACCAGGTGCACAGTTGCAATATTTGATGTACTAAGTTCTAATGCACCTTCAGAACTAGCAAGCTTTGTTGTTCAATCCCAGGGAAAATCTTCAATTCGTCCTTGACAACGACGCCATAAATGCACCATAAGTCACCTATGGATTGCAGCAGAGGTAAGCCCAGTACCCATCAGTTATTTATGTCACAGGTTGGATGTTGGTTTTAATATGGATGGTCGATGGACAAAACTCAACAACATGAAATATGTTCAACACAGAAATGGACAGGAAATGCACAGGGAAGTGAGGGCCACATTAAATTAAGTCAGGAAATTGAGTTAAAGTGAGAGCAGATGGAAGACTTAAGAGAAGGGTGAAGGAGATTGCTTTGGGCATCAGGCCTTCCAACAACTCATAGAAGAAAACCCAAGCTCAAAATCATTCTTGAGCTCAGATTCAGACACCAAAATATGTCTGCAAGGGACACAGTTGCAGTTGTAGTATGATCAAACCTCCATCATCCTGCAACTGCAACAACTCGACTGGATATTCCATGCCCAAGCCATTCAATGTGAGAAGGAAATAGATACACAGAGAAATGAATAAAACTGACCGTGATACATTATAATCAAACCTCCATTACAACAATATGACGATCCTTGACTGGATCATCCATGCTCGAGTGTTTTAAACAACTTTACAGAAAAAAATGAAAAATAAAGGAGGATGACTTCTATTAACATGAAAGTCTCAAATCAATTACATAACCAAAGAACAACTCTGGCAGGACAAAATTATAGATTGGGAGCTCTGATCAACCAAAGACAATTACAAAATCACAGAACTCTATCTATATACTAAAAATTTTTGCAATCCTTAGCAGAGGTGTGCTCGAGCTTCCATGGCATTGTGTCTTCTTAGTTAGACTGCACTTGCAGTCTCCTCTACACAAGCCTTCCTCTGTCAGACGCGATCTTGACCCTGTCAGTCCCTCTGAGTCTCTGCTCTGTCAGACTGTGCATGCATTGTCTCTGTGGACGCGATCTCAGAACACCTGAGCTGACAGTTTGCCTTCATGGTATGATGGTTATGAATTTTCATTCATGGGGGGGACGATGCTCCAACCACCTCCCCCTCTTCATAACTGCTTCATCGAGATCAGGGTGATGCAAGTCAAACTTGGCACTTGGGAGATGTGGAAGCCTCTCCTTGGCTGTTTGCTACTTCGTTGGAACTTTGCAAAGGGACGCGACTGGTGGACGTGGATGGAGCTGATGAGGATGAGGCAATGGGTGTGACCGACATGATACTGGGTATGCGTGGGCACTGAGGTGTAAATATGTGGGGTGACCCAGTGCAGGGAGAGGACGTGGAGGCAAAGGGGAGGTTGTGGTGGTGTGTGAATGGTTGAGGGGGACATGATGAAATGGCAGAGGTGACATGGAGAGAAGTGGAACATGTGTCAGGAGGTGAGAGAAATTGAAGGGGGGGAAAGAGCAGGTAGAGGTGACATGGAGGGGAAGTGGAAGACACATGTCAGGAGGTGAGAGGGGGAGTGGGAGCGGGAGATATGATAGACCAAGGGGGGGAGATTGAGTGGGAGATAGGTGTCGAGAGAGTGGGAGGCGGTAATAACGAGAAGTAAGAGGTCTACTCGGGGGGGTGGGGGGGGAGTGGTAAGTGAGAAAGGTCGAGGGGAGGGTCCAAGTTAATGAGGAAGTGCCACGATTGTGGAGGGCCTGCGCTCGAAAATCGCTTAGCTCAGACCCCCCCCCCCTCGTTAAAGGCAAAAGGTCGGGGGGGGAGTCTGATATGGATCCTGCGCCGTAGATATGAGTGCATAGATATCAGCTGCCCAAATCTATGCAACCCTTAGCACCACACGCCCAGGCATAAAAACTTAGGATAAGTCGCATTTAGTGGGTTTTTAGCCACTTTTCTTCACATTCTACCACCCAAGGGACAAATCCAACAAGGAAAACACCCCATACAATAATATGTGATAACAAATACAACATGCATCCAATGATCAGATTGTGGAAAAACAGGTCAAGAGCACTCGCCAACAAAATATCCAACTTTATCGAGTTGTCAAAGCAGGCGGCTCTTGCACCAAGGCAAGTGGCTCACTCGGGGCCAAATTCAACAAAACTTTCCTCATCTAATGGGGGAACTCAACGCAATGGAGACCATTGCTTCCTAAGGACGGAGGATTGATCCAGATGGATTTTGGTGGCCTCCCACCTATTCCAACTGGCTCATTTTGGCAGTTTTCTAGTTCGACAATGTTTTCCTACTTTTCAGGTCCTCGACTTCCAGGGCTGTTTTGAGGCCCTAAACAACGTTTTTAGGGCTCGCCAAAATCAAAATACATACTGATCTCCACAATAAACATGTGTAGTCCTTGGATAGTCCTTTCTAATGGGCTATCATACGACTAAAACAAATATCGTATGCAAAAGTTACAACCCCGGGAAGTTGATGTACTAACTTACCCAAACGGGGCCCACATGACTTTTGGTGCTTCATCTCCTAGGGTTAGGTTTTTGGATGTCTAGGGTTTTTGATATTCTTGTTTATTGTAAAAATGCCTTTAGAACCTCATTGTAATCATCTTCTGGCAAATGAGCGCATTTGTCACATCTCTTCTCATAGATAAGCCGCCACCATTCTAGCAAGCTTGTTTTTCGTTGCATTTTACAGTTTCAGCTTATTTCCTTATTGAATAGAAACCAATTTAATTGTATATATATTATTCTATGTTAAGCATATTTTGATAATAATCTATATTCATTTCGTTCTGCTCATAAAATCTGGATCATAGGCCCTCCAAGTCAACATAGCCCTCCATGTCACCCAAGAGTGTCAAGCACCAATGTGTAAGCACCCGCAGAGTGGCACTTTGCTCGCAACACCCAGCACTGTCTTTGGAATAAGCAACCCTAATGACGAAGGGGACCCCATAAGGAATGTTTACCCCATCAAGGCCCTGAGGAACAAGATTCTCACAAACTTACCAAGAGAACATAACAACCCACCACACTTTCCAACTAGACCGAATCCAAGCACCTGATATTCCATTGAAGATGAATTGATACCCAGAGACAAGGATGGTGGGGTGATTTGAGTTAACAAGAAAGAAATAACTTACCTTAGTTGACCAACTATGAGGAGGAGAGACCCATACAAACATACACCAACACCACCCATTGGCCTTACCAATCACACCCTAGGAAACTAATGAGACAATTATAGTTAGAGTAACTCACTCGAGCAAATGAAACAATCCTCTGAATCCAACCGAGATCGAAAGATGATGGACTCACCCTTTGTCAAGTTGGTTTGCCTCTGCATCATAGAAATCACATAACACCCCTCCCATTGTATGATGACTTGGTTGCTTATCAACCCAAATGCATTACCAAAATTGAAACTCTCTAGATGAACCATAAACCTCAACCCTGTACCATCATCCTTACACCAGTAGGCTTCTCTCCTCCACACTAGGCGCAATAAAACCCAACTATGCCCTTGTACAATATTTGTCATGTCATGCATTGGCATGGAGAGCTATGTGGCTCCCATATGTTACCCCATCCGGAGAGTTGTTGTTATTACTATTACTATTGATTTCCTTTTAACTTTGGTTTGGTATCCTTTTCTTGTTTTTTCTTTTTCTTTAACTTTAATTATTTCTTTCTAACAAAATAAACTAAACTTTGTTTTTTAATTTTATTTTAAAAGTTTTTAATTAAAATTTTGATTTTTCCCATGTATTTTGATTTTTTCCCTTTTTTGAAAAATGATTTGTTGTTTGTTTTCATTTTCCCCTTTTTACAATTTTATTTGCAATAATATTGATATTTCAGGCCATGGCTTCAAAAATATTGCAATTTTAAGATCTAAAAAAGGATTGCCACTAGTTGGATCTCCTTTCAATTCGGGGGTTGATTTTAGGATTTTGGCTGCAATGGTATTGGTTGTTAAGGCCATGGTGTCAAAAACGTTACAATTTTAACCCTGGAAAATTGGGGAGGGGTGCTCTTGATAGCACCACTTTTCAGTTCGGGCATTGATTTTAATATTTTAGTTGCAATGGTACTAGTTGCTAAGGCCATGGTGCCAAGCCTGTTGTAATTTTAACCCATAAAAAGGGAGATGTTGCTAATGGTGTCACTTTTTGATTTGGGGGTTGATTCTACTATTTGGTTAGAAACATTATGAGGTTGTTAAGGCCATGGTTGCAAAACGTTGTAATTTTAACCCTGAAGAAAAAAGCCTAGGAGCTACTGATAACACTACTTTTCAATTCATAGTTGTATTTTGATGTTGTTGACTAAGAAAAAGATTATTTAGAGCCAAAGTTCTCGTTTTAATATCAGAATTCTCATTAAGTCGATAATTATGTTTTACTACTACTTGCATGCCTTGATTTATAATAGCAACTATTTTAGAAAGACCTACAAACTTGTAGACTTGTTGAGAATGTTTTATATGCCCACATATAGCTAATGCTTTCATATCTCACTATTATAATGGTTATTGCGAAGTTTATAATGGTATTACCTATATAAATTCCATTTTATAAGTGTTTTCCAAATTTTCCTAAGCTCATGTATATAAAAAATATATATATATTGAAAAATGAAGTTCGGATTGGAGATTTCCAAATTTGCTTCAAGTTTATGTATATCGCAAAATCATATTAGCCTCATGCTCATGTATATCACAAATATCAATGCCTAACAATATGATACTGCCATCCACAATACTAACAAAAATTGCAACCCATGTTGATAATATCAAAACATTGATAATGACGTATTTCAAAAGGGCGTTGGACATAAATTAGCTCAAACTTCAAAGAATTATGTATGTAGGGAGTTCTATATTTAAGTTTATTTTCATAGTTTAATCTTTAAATTATGTTTAATCAATTAATGCCAATAGTGACATTGAGCCAATTTGATGGGGAATTCCCATAGATATGATGACAATTTTTGAGAATTGCAAAATAATATCAACTAAAAATAACAGAACTTTATCCAAATCCGATTAAAAAAACCATAATAATTGAACAATATAGAATGAAAAAATGTATACTAAGAGGGGATTTAGATATGTTATGCACAAAATGATGAACCCAATAGGGATTTCTATGGGTATCAATAGAACAATAATCCCAACAAGAATTTCTACGTGGGTATGCACAAAACGATCAACATGGTAGGAATTTATATCTAAGTATGCACGAGGGATTTCTACTATATGGTTATTATCTTTTAGTTACCACCTCCTAAATGACTATATGATGTGGCACTAGATCTCGAGCTCCATTGCTAGAATAACATAATGTGTTTTCCCTTATTGTTAATTCAATTTAGATTTTGAGAATTACATGACATGATTTCCATATTTGTTAATTTCAATTGATATTTTAGTGTTGTTCTTCACATGTCCTCTATTGCAAAAACATGTGAGATTACATGCAACAAAGATCATAAATACATTTAAGGGTCGTGAAACGTGTAGAGATTTATTTCTTGTATTTAAAGAAAGATCATTGATGCTTCAAACCTTTCAAAACAGGGGGAATACTATTTATTGTGTTGAGAGACCTTCTTAATGGGCCTAATAGAGTAGATGTGTCATGCCTATCAATGATGTTGATGTTCTCTCTATGTAGATGTGTCATGCCTATAATATTGTTTACAATGACATATACACGGTCACAAATCCTCAAAGCTTCCATCTTCTAACACTTATTTTTTTAAATTATACCTTACACAATACATGTTATATTATATTGGTTTGAAACATCAAACATCGTATGAACAAAAATGCCTACAAATGTATAGATTGAACCACAAAATATTTATGCAATTTTTATTTCCTTTTCATAATAAGGACTCGTGTTCAAATTGTTTACTCATAAAACACTATATAATATAACTCACATAAATCCTACAATATCATAAACTCACCTATACTAATTTTCACCTATACTAATTTGGGATTTTGCATTGAGATTCATTAGCTTAATGTCTTCTTCCAATATAGAACCATTGAAATAATATACATCATCAATATTAGAACTAATTTGTTAATATTCATGAATACAAGCATAACCAATTTGCATAACCAATTTGCAAATATTCATGACTACAAGCATAACCAATGTGTAAGTAGCCTTGAACATAAAAAAAAATTAATTTATGAATATTCATGAATAAAACCAAAACCAAAATTTGAATATCCTTGACCAAAACCAAGGTGAAACTCAAGTGAAAGGAAATCATGGAGGGCACATAGTTGTTTTCGTAAGAGATGATGTTGAGTATTGTTTTTAATTATATATATATATATATATATATATATATATATATATATATATATATATATATATATATATATATATATATATATAATATTGTTTTTAATTAATTGAAGTATATTTTAATAGCTGAACTATATTGATTTTATGGTAGTCTTTTTGTTGTTGTAGATTAGCATTAATGTCATCTGGGATAATAGGTTTTGAACACTATGTGGACTTGTTATTGTACGATTTAAAAGCAGAAAAAAGGAATATCCAACTAAGATAGAAAGTAGTTGCATAACATCCACATAAAATATGGATGCATCATTGTGAATGTTATTAATTTTTTTAAGATATTCTATTGTTGCATACATCAAGAGATGCCAATACATTGTTAGAACCAAAGAGTTCCTTTACTGAATGGGATGCATCAATATAGTCAACCACATTGAATGCTTCTTACAACAAGTTGAGAATGATCATAGACATTTTTATGAGCTATGACATAATGATGATAATATAAATGGTATCAATTTTAATAATGGATTTAAAATTATTCTATAAGAATCCAAGTTAGTATTTATTCTGAGGAAAGCCAAACTGTTACATAGATGTTTAAAGCAAAGAGATTTCAAAGAATAGGTTTAGTGTTAAATGTAGATGAGTGAAATGTTATTAAAGGGCAGAGTTTGTAGCATCTCTAATTTGGTGTGTTAGTGAACAAACTACTATTTCTTTGCGACATTTATTCATTTGAATTGGAGCTTGGAAATTTAGTACCATGGATAATAAATAGAATGATGGGTTTGAAAATAGATATATCCTAAAGTTTGAAGGTATTAACTAATTTGAATTTTCACCAACATAAATGAACCAAATAAAAACAATGATTTATTGGGAGTAAAGGTGAATTTGGTTCATTAGTATTCTTCAAAGCCAACTTATATCACCATGGAATCAATTTCAAATGTTTTGGAAAGAGACATAGTGCACTTTGCACCATTGTCTGGTAATGAATTCAGATTTATAATCAATAAATTCTTCATCCAATGTCATAAATGTTGCATATTTGGAGGTTCTCTCTAGAGATGGCTTACAAACCACTTTCTTGACCTTAGTGGTGCCCCCTTAGATGTGATATTAAAGGAAAGTGTAATTGAGGTCAAATTATGGGATGCAATAAAAGAAAATCCTTTTTAGTTGAATTATCCACCTATGTGTATTCTAGATTGTGTTGATGTACCAATTGTGACAACTAAGCCATGCAACTAGCTAAAACAATGAAGGATGAGTGAATCTTATAAAATTAATTTGAGTACAAACTATATTGAAACATTTGGTGAAATTTATTTCATTACATGCATGCACCATACACATTTCTGTAAAAATAATTGTATTTTAAAAATACCAATGGGATCGATGGTTAAGAATATTAAGAATGTTTGTCTCATGAATGAAAATTCAAGAAGAGAATTTGTTTTAAATTCTCTAGCATTAAATGTTTCTATTACTAGTGATCCAGGTGGATATTGGTGGCCACCCACCTATTCCAAGTGGCTCCTCTTGAGAATTTTTAGTTCAACATGTTCTTCTATAATTCTTTGTAATTGTGGGTTCTACACTTCCAAGGATGTATGAATCCCTAAACAATTTCCAGGTGGATATTGGTGCCCGCCCACCTAATCCAATTAGCTTATTTTTGAAGATTTCATGTTAGTACATATTTCTGTACTTCCAGGGCCGTTTTGGGTCCCTAAACAATGTTTTTTTGGCTTGACATAGTCAAATTATAGGCAGAATTAGAGTTTGACATCATAATGTGTAGCTCTCAAAAATACCTTTCCAATGAGATATCACGTGCCTAAAACGAAGGTCGTATGCAAAATTTACGACCCCGAGAAGTTGAGGTACCAACTTACCCATCGAGGCCCACACAACTTTTAGCGTTTCATATCCTAGGGTTAGGTTTTTGGATGTCTAGGGTTTTGGCATTCATGAGTAATGTTAAAAAGGAATTTGGAGCCTCATTGTAATCAGTCTGCTCATATGGATGTGTGTAGCAACCACATCTCTTCTCAGAGATAGCTACCACCATTCAAGCAAGTTGTTTTTAGTTCTTCAGTTTTACAGTTTTAGCCTATTTTATTTATTCAATAGAAGTTATTGTTCACTGGATATCTGTAATTGTTCTCAGTATATTTGTGTTATTGTATTCAATATGTTATTCATTTCGTTCCACTCATAAATCCATATCAGTGGTATCTTAGTGGTCTTCTCTTCATTTATTTTTCTTTGTGCATGTCCCCGACAAGATCTAGGTACAAGAAGTTGGGACTCGAACTAGTCGAGCCTTTCCATTATCAGCCACGTCAAGCCCGAGAAAAACCCATGGGGGGGAAAAATAAAGATGATGGAGTAGGAGATCCTTATAAAATGTTTCTTGAGGAAGCCCTTGCGCGATAAAGGAATGAAATGATGGACAATTTTGCACAGATCCTTTGACGGATGCCCACATGAGACACATCTGCATAAAGCGGCCATGCAACCCCTTTCAAGGTATAGGTAAATTTTGATATTCCATTATTTGAAGGACTGATAGATGCGGATGTTGTAGATAAATGGTTGAATCTACTCGAAGAGTATTTTTTGGTCCACAGTTTTTTCGACAGGGAAAATATTACTTTTTCACTCCTCAAGGTCGTCCCTCATGTTAAGGACTGGTGGGATACTTACTCTGAGAAAAGGGCCATAGAGGAATCTACAATATTTGCAGTCACCCCCACATGGGATTCCTTCATGGATTCCATTAAAGAACAATACTATCATGTTGGAAGCTACAAGGACCGGTACATAAGATAGACCACCCTACATCAAGAAAGGGACTAGACAATACCATATTTCACAAAGAAAGGGACCAAATTGGGTATCAAAGAATTTGAATGACATATGGTGCTCAAATACCATGACTGTTTGCATAGATACATTCAAACTGAATTGGATTTTCTAGACATCGCAGCATTGGGTATGTGTAATGTCCCCACTTTGGGACATCATCACAGGGTAGAGATTTATGATGACCAGAGTAGCCAGATGGGTGCTAGAGCGAGTACAGGGGTATTTGAGAGGCATTGTGGGGTCGAGCTTGCATTGATGATCATATTCCATCATTATGAGCCATTCTACACAGGTTGGCTTTGGATTCGTTGCATTCCGACGATTTCCATGATTTTGACTATTTGGAGCTATAAGTCAATGGAATTCACTAAAGAGGTCATTTTGGGCACATTACTTGGAGGAACCTCTTAGTGTAATATCTCATTGGAATCGGGAGGAGCAACACTACAGGATGGGATGGCTAGAAGTGACTTTCAGTGGCCAGGGAAGCCATAAGGAGAGATAAGGAGCTTTTCAAAGGTAAAAAGGTTAATTAATTAATTAAAGTGATTTAATTAATTAATTAAATATTAATAAAATGAAAGTCACTTTGGAGGGACAAGGTGAGCCAAAAAGTATAAAGGAAAGGCAAGGGCCTCTTCTCGTTCATTCATGTATGATCTTATTTTGATTTCTGGCTTCTAGCTAATGAGCCCAATATTGGGGGTTTTGAGGGTTTTGACATAACAAACCCTAGAGAACGATTTGGTGGTGAAAGATTCCACCTATCTTGTCCCAAGCTTGGTCTCGGAGATGCAATACTCTCCCACACCATTATAGTTCCAGATATACTCAGTTGCAGGAGGATTCTACATCAGTTTCATGTGCAGATAGAGAGAGGGTGCACCAGTTGAGGGATTCCAGCAAGAGGGGCACACCATCTTTGGAGAGAGATTCGTTGTAGGAGATTGGCAGGGCCGTTGAGGATTCTATCACTTGGGTTTTCATTGCA
>JASDQU010503310.1:0-25548 GCA_032191745.1 Picea mariana | reverse complement strand
TTTCTTGAGTAGTGGGGCGAATTGAAGAGAAGGAGGGTGTTTTTGAGATCCAGATCTAGTCCGTTTGGAGGGGTTACACTTCAGATCTGACCCTGATACTTTACCTAGTGACTTGCAGTGTCCCGATCTATATTTTTGGAGAGTTTCAGAGCATTTGGAGGCCTCTTTCAGCAGGGCCGAATTATCTAGGGTTTCAGTCATCCAGTGGGGCATACCATTCAATGGGGGATTTCAGATCTACAGAGATTGAGAGGGATCTTGGAGATTCGGTCACCTGGGTTGTTCTTACCATCACCCGATCTATCAGTTGGAATATTTATTAGGGTTATTGGACACTTTTGGCAGCAGGGCCGAGTTATTGAGGGTTTCAGCCTTCTATTGGAGTGTGGCATTCAGATCTGCTTGTATTGATCTTCATTTCTTATTCAGCCTTTGGAGGCATCTTTTGTATTAGCGGGAGCATTTTGTAGCAGCTCTTATCTATTGTCTATCTTCTTGGCCATCTGTTGAGCATTCCAGATCGCCATCTTCATTGTAGCAGGTTTCTCTATTTTAGAAATAAAGAAGAATTGAGATGTTTTGACTTGTCTATCTTATTGCATATGGTTGAGGTATGTTCCATGGTTATCTCTTTCTGTTATTTGCTGCATACACACATATAAACACATCTAAAAGGTAGATCAGCAAAGTGTTTGACAAAATACCTCACTCAGAAAATGTTTTAAAAAGACACCAAAACAGTGATGATCCTTGCATAATGGCTTGGGATCATTACAGTATGACTTATAGATATGTTGTCAAGATCGAGCAGAAATTTAAGCAGAAGAGGTGAGAGTTTGGATCTGCAAAATCCTCATAGTCGATGCAGGGAAAAGGCAACCCCAACCCACAAAACAAGAGACCGAGAAAATATGGCCACTCGTAGGACAACCAGTCCAAGCCGCAACACAAGAAGGGTAATGAGAAGTCGAATAAGGACACAGGAAAAAGGTGTGAATGCCATAAAATCCCCTAGAACAACACCGAAGAATGTCGCTCCAAGAAGTCACTGGTGGCCGAACTGAAAGCTTCCGAGTCAAAGGCATATTTTGACTCTGAATCAATTCTAGAAGGAGGGAAGCAAATTATCGATGCCGAACCTAGTGCCACTATCGCTACCACCAAATTCCATCCAAGCGAACCAAAATAACCAGAGGAAGGGGAATGCCTCTTTCACTAATAGATGTGGGTAAAGGGGGTTGCACTTCATTTCATTTTCAATAGTGGTAGTCAAAATAAAATGATCTCAGTAGAGGTTGTCAAGCGGTTGGACTCGTCGATGACACTGCACTTGCAACCCTACACCATCGGTTGGCTTTGCCAAGGAAGAGATCTCCACGTCAACCAACAATGTCGTCTGCCCTACGACATCAAACCCTTCAAAGATGAGGTATTGTGTGATATTTCTCCCATTGAAGTTTCTGATGTTCTTTTATGACAACCATATTTGTGGAAGTGACATGTTGTGTACGAGTCTAGACCTTGCAGTGTTATTATTACTTTGGGTAGACAATTGTACAAGATACCATAGGTAGCGACACCTACCACTATTTCTTTAATCTTTGCTAAGAAATGTAGTAAGGTCATTTCACAGACCGAGAAGTTCATTTTCTTTGTGATCCATGCTCATAGTAAGAAGAAGGTCACAGCCACATCTGTGGCCTCTACACAGATCCTCTCTTTACAATAGAATCAAGTGGAAAAGATCATGGAAGAGTACATAGACATCTTCTCCTCACCCATCGGGGTACCGACGCACTACCAAGTCAAGCATCCAATTGATATAACCCCCAGTGCACCTCTGCCTAATGGACCAGTCTCTCATCGCTCACTGATGGAAAATGACGAAATCAAGTGTCAGATCCAAGAGCTTCTTCAAAAGGGGTACATCAGACCCAACTCCTCCCCTTGCAGAAGCCCAATTGTACTAGTGCAAAATAAATATGGGACCTAGTGGCTCTGCATTGATTACATAGCATTAAAAAAAATCACAGTCAGGAACTGGTACCCAATTCCCTGAATTGATGACCTTCTTGACCAAATAAAGGGGGAAAAGTTCTTCAGCAAGATTGAATTAAAGTCTAGCTACCACGAGGTTCCCATCGAACCAAATGATGTATGGAAGACAACTTTCAAATCTAAAGAAAGTCTCTTTGAATGGTTGGTCATTCCCTTTGGATTAAAAAATGCACCAACCACTTTCATGAGGTTGATGGATGATCTATTAAGACCCTTCACCAAATCTTTTGTGGTGGTATATTTGGATGACATCCTCATCTTCAACAGAACTTAGGAGGAGCACATGCAACATATTCAATAGGTTTTGAGCACTCTGCGACAGCACAAGCTATATGCCAACTTGAAAAAATGCTCCTTTGGGATGAACAGGGTCCAATACCTGGGCTACATTGTTCATGAGCATGGGGTACATGTGGATCTAGATAAGATCCAAGTCATCGGTGAGTAGCCAAGACCGACCACACTAATTGAGCTTCGAAGCTTCTTGGGACTTGCCAACTTCTACTGACGGTTCATGTTGGGATTATCCCATATTGCATGGGCCCTCAACCAAGTGATCAAGGGTGGTGGTAGGGAAAATTTCGCATGGGAGAAGGCACAACAATGATCATTTGATGATCTAAAAAATCGCTTGTGCTCAGTTCCAGTACTCTCCTTACCTAATCTGCAACAACCGTTAGAGATTGATATTGATGCATCTGACTATGTTGTAGGCACAATTCTCACTCAACACAGTCATCCAGTAGCATACCATAGTGTGACACTCTCAGATATTTTCCGAAAATACCCCACCTATGACAAGGAAATGTATTCCATTGTACAATCCTGTTGTCAATGGAAACATTACATTCTGGGAAAGGAGACAATCATCCATATTGATCACAAGCCTCTGCATTTCATACAAACACAAGGGAAGTTGCAGGACGACTTCCATCAAAAGTGGTCCACCTATCTATAACATTTCCATATCAACATCAAGTATAAGACAAGGAGAAAAAATCGCGTCGCTGAGTGCCTTAGTCAACCTCCCATGGCTGCACTCACCACCGTGCTCCATTCCTATGGGAATGAGGCATTCGAGTTTCCCCAACTTTATCAGCAAGATCCAAAATTCACTGCCACCTATTAGCTCTTGGGTACATGCGCGAATGTCATTGATTTTCACATTCAGGATGCATTGTTATGCCATCTGGGCCATCTTTGTGTTCCTGTAATTGAGTGTAAATTTGATTTTGGAGGTTTGCTATAGTCGTATGGCATGACATTTTGGCGTGGAGAAAACTGTGGTTGTTCTACATAAACATTTTTATTGGCCAAAAATTCGACAGGACATCAACAAGTATATCATATCTTGCACTACCCGTGCCATTGTCAAGTCAACCATCAAGAAGCAAGGATTATACATCCCTCTTCCTACTCCTGAGATGCCTTGGGAATCCATCTTGATGGATTACATGTATGGCCTTCCATCCACCAAGCAAGGAAATGATTGTGTATTTGTGGTGGTTGATTGGTTTTCGAACATGGCCATTCTCACAACCTGCAAGAAGAGCATTACAATGACATAAAATTCCAAGCTCTTCTTCGAATGAGTGTGGGTCCATTTTGGAATACCACAGACCATCATCTCTGATCGGGACATCAGGTTCCTTAGCACATTTTGGTTGAGTCTCTGGTCATTGTTGGATACAAAGCTCACTAAATCCACTACCTTCCACCCTCAAACTGATGGCCAAAAATAGGTCCTTAATCGGATGATTGTGCACATCCTGCGAATTTATAACTCTAAGCATCCACGTACATCGGATGAGAGTCTTCCCTATATTCAACACAACTACAATAGGGCTCTCCATAGCTCCACCAGTCATAGCCTCTTTTAGGTGGGGCTAGGATTCCAACCCTTGGGTTCCATTGATGTTGCACTACCTCTTGCAACAACACAGACAGATTCTTCCCATGTTCAGTCTGAGGAAAAAAAAAACCACTAGATTCATTGAGCGGATTCAACACATCTGCCAACGAGTCCATGAGATTTTGTAGAAAGCCAATGCTAAGTACAAGCAGTGCCATGATCAACAATAGGTACCGCACAAGTTTCAGGTGGGAGACAACGTCTGGTTACATTTGTAGAAAGAACGACTTACAAGTCCCCATCGAAAGATTTGTCCACTTCACTATGGGCCTTACACTATCACCAAGGCTGCGGGTGACAATGATTTTGAGCTCAGCACTCCCCCCTTCCTTGTCTTGCACTCAGTGTTCAATGTGGAACTCCTCCAACCATATTTTCCACCATTATTGGACACCTTGGAGATTGCAGAACAATTGAAACCAACAGATCTCAACCCTAACTGCATGGAACATGCATCCACTGATCAGATAGTGGACACACAGGTCAAGGGAAATCACCAACAGAGGATCCAACTTTATTGGGTTGTCAAGGCAGGGCAACTCCTGCACCAAGGAAAGTGGCTCACCCGAAGCCAAATTCAGGAGAAATTTCCTCACCTAATGGGGGAAATCAACACAATGGAGACTATTTCTTCCTAAGGGGGGATGATTGATTCAGGTGGATATTGGTGGCCACCCACCTATTCCAATTGACTCATCTTAACAATTTTAAGTTCAACACGTTCTTATGTAATTATTTATAATTATGGGTTCTACACTTTTGGGGATGTATGAAGCCCTACATAGCTTTCAAGTGGATATTGGTAGACACCCACCTAATTCAACTGGCTTATTTTGAAAGTTTTCATGTCAATACATCTTTTTGTACTTCCAGGGTAGTTTTGGGGCCCTAAACAATGTTTTTTTTTGGTTTGCCACAGTCAAAACATAGCTGGAGTCAAAGTTTGATGACATAATGTGTATTTCTCAAAAATACCTTTCCAACAGGTTATCACGCACTTAAAATAGAGGTCGTATGCAAACGTTATGACCCCGGGAAGTTGATACCAACTTACCCATTTGGGCCCACATAAATTTTGGCATTTCATCTCCTAGGGTTAGGTTTTTGGATGTTTAGGGTTTTGACATTCATGAGTAATGTTAAAAAAGCCTCTGGAGCCTCATTGTAATTATTCTTCTTAGACGGATGCACGTAGCAGTCACATGTCTTCTCAGAGATAGCTACCACCATTCGAGCAAGTTGTTTTCAGTTCTGCATTTTTACAGTTTCAACCTATTTTATTTATTCAATAGAAGTTATTTTTCACTGGATATCTATAATTGTTCTCTATATCTGTGTTTTATTGTATTCAGTCTGTTATTCATTTCGTTCTGCTCATAAATCCGAATCAACTAGACATAGAAGAAAAATAAGATAACTCTTCTTACAATGAAGTTTGACATATTAGATGTTTGTCAAAATGCATGGTATCAAGTTTTTGGTATACAAATAATCACTTTCTATCACTATAAGGATATCTTTAAAAAATGTGACTTGAAGATAGTGAATGGTAATAGTGGATTACAAAAATGAAAATCTAACACTATTATAACATTGTTTAGTGTTACTAAGATTGTGGACCAAAATATATATAAGGCTCCACATATATTAATGTGCTAAATATGTTAGATGGAAGAAGGGAACCTCTCAAATTATTACCTTCAAATATAACTTAGGATTTTCTTATCAAAACGGTTAAAGAGGATATGGTTATGTTGGTTCTTTCTCCAGTTTGTAATTCCATTTTAGCACAATAATGATAAATCAATTTCTAGTTGTTGCGATAATAAATAATAAATTCTTGGCAAGGTGTAATGATTGTATCTCAATAAACAACTAACTTAGGTCCACCATTGATCTAATTGAAGAAGAATGGTTGTGGGTAGTTTAAACGACCCATAATAACTATATTACAAGTTGTCATAGTGTGTACTATGCACACATATTGAATTCAGATAAGCATCCAAACACTTACTTGATCATTTCCCATGATAATATGGACAAGGAGAATACTTATATATCAAGGTTGGATAAGAAGGTAAAGGCTATTAGTGGTGTCATGAATCTCCTAATTTCTTTAATTGGGATGCTTACACATGGACACAAGATTAAGGGCTTCAACCACTTTATCCTTTATTTTTTGTAGATAGGTTCAAACTTAACTATGAATTTATTAGCTAAATTCGTCAAGGATATCATAGAGCCAATGATGGATTGATATGGATATTTTTCGTATAAGAGGGGAAAAACAAACCATCCATTGATGATCTATTACAAACTAAATCTTATGAAACTTTTTTGTTCTACAAGAAAGATAATATTCAAACACTCAAGGTAAGTGTTGATAATAAAAATTATTACAGTTCAAATAGATAATTGCCACTGATATTATTGCTGAAAATGGATAATTGTGTGGGAAATAACAAAAATCACTATGTTTACATTTTTATCCCGTTTAACAAGAAGGATGGTGTTTGACATTGTTGAATTTGGTTTCAACTCATTTGGACACACACATGAAGACATAGATGGAACTGAAGGACGTTATCAATTCAAATAAAGTGGAATTACATTTTTTTACTGCCATAAATGATAGACACTTATTGGACATGTTAAGACCGCAATTCCTTCGTCCATTCCTAATCGATGAATTCTTTCACTTCAAGAGATTTGTGGATCCAAACTTGTTGGACAATAATTACAAGATAATTAGTACCAAAGGATGCCAATACTTCAAATTTCATCTCATTGATTTCATGTCATTTATGCAATATAATTCCTTGGTTTGAGATGAAAAGTGTTCACCTATTATTAATGTGTGGTGTTTGTTTCTTGATGATAGTTTAGACTTATCTAGAGGGAAACATCGACTACTATATCTACAAGTAAAGAGACTCCCTAATATGGAAGAAATAAAGTAAGGATTGGAAACACATATTTCATTTTGGAAGAAAGGGATTGACAAGGGAGGGGAACAATATCATCATCTCAAGATAACTTATTGGAAAAATATCCTAGAAGCTTTGGACATGCCCTTGGGACTTTATGAACATTGAGCACTTAAGAAATAAGTTTTGGCCATCCATAGTGTAGGAAATAAGAAAAAATGCTCATATACAACCCACATAATAGGTCATGGATGCCTACTCAAGAAATAATCTCCACACTATTAAGGATCATTACATTAGACCTCTATGTAGTGATCCCAAATATGAATTCTCTCCAATAAAAGATGCTTCTAAAAGAAAAGTTCTCTTAGTATGATCATCGGAACTGCATTGTGGAATATGGTTGGATAGGGTAGAGGGAAATGTCTACTGATATTTAGATGATTTTTTTGAGACACACAAGGTAGTGTTTCATTTATGGAAGCACACAAGGACGTCAAAAGAAAACAAATATTTGTATAAAAAATATTTAAAAAGAACTCCACTATGGTTTGTTGGAATCGAAGGAATGGCATCCTTTGATGTAAATAAAATCATATGGGCATGGTCACAAAAGGCATGATGGAAGGGGGAGACAATAAAAAAAATGGGGAAGGGGTTTGAGGAAATTGAGGTAAAACATGAAAAGGTTGAACATAAAGGAGAGAGTGAGAGTGATACAAATGAATGATAATTTATTTGAATAGAGAACTTCCATACTTGTGATTTTTAAATGGATTCTATCATATAAGAACCCATAAAGTAGTAGTCAAATCCAATTAATAACTATTTCTTTAGGTAAAACTATTGAGGTTCAATTGTTGCCTTATCTCCTAGCCCAAGATGTGGGTTTTTTGAATAAATGTTCTACAATAAAAAAGTTAAATCATTTGCAGTTAAGGTGAGGATGTTGTTAAAAACAACTAAATGATTGGAACCTTATTATACCTTACCTTAAATTTTCTTGAAAAAGTTTAACTTTGCAATGAAATGAATGCCATAACTAGTTTTAATTAATTTTGTTGCATCTTTTCAATCTTGGGGATCTCTAAATTCCTATGGATATTCCACTGGAACAATTCATCACAATAGATCTGATAAATAAAACTAAAATCTACATTATGAAGGTTAAATTCCTTTAGATTCCATAATATTTAGTTACTGATTTCTGCTATGCATCAAATAGATAAAATGCGTAAAATAGAGAACAATAAAATACAATCATAGACCATCCACAAGATAACACATATTTGCTATCAGAAACCCTTATGTGAGAAAACCCAACTAGAAGGTGAGGTTGCTCTGCTCTGCTCTCTATGGATTTACATGAGACCCGTGGCATGTTAGACTACTACAAAACATTAACCCATCTATTATGCTATCTAATTTCCCAATCCCAATTGTTCTATCATGCTATGGAACAAAATATAGTAACATAGAATAGAACCCTTGTCCTCCTAGAGGACCAGTATTTAACATAGCCTGATAGCAATCTAGGGGTAGGTTTTTGACTTCCTCAACCCTCAATTGTGGTATGGTTTTGAACCTTCTATAATTTTCTTGAAATAACTCATGTGGCTAGCCCCATATGCATGAGTAATGGGGGATGACGTGACATCCTCTCATACCATGGTGGTCAACATGATAGGTCAACTTGTGATAGGCATAGATTTTGCATATGAACTATGATTGACACATGGTCATGGATGATTTTAAGGATGGAAATTTATTTTAAAATGTTGAAACTGTGGTGAATGTTACTAGTCCTTCATATGCCAACTATAAATTTTTGGCAATATTTTTGTAAAAATCTTCAAATTTCTAAGGATTTTATATATTTTTTATAAAAATTTGGCGATTTTTATTGTAAAATAATTTTATCCTATAGAATTTGGGCAAATCATTTTTAAAATAGAGAATCTATTTTTTGGAAAAACCATGGAAAATTAGCCCATGAGCGAAATTTAGCCCCTAAAATCATCCCTGCACATGGTTTGCACCGTTGGAAATTTCCAGGAGTGTAGAACACTGTTAAGGGGTTGTAAACAATTTTAAATACCAGAATCACAAAAAATGTCATTTAATGCCTCAAAATGGCTCCAGAAGGTTTCAGTCCCTAATTTTCCAAACTAGGACCTACCACTAAAATGGCCTTGCAAGCTGAATCCTCCAATTTTTTCCACTATTAAAAGATCAAGATAGATGAAAAAAAATATAATGATCCATCTAGATCACTTGATATAATTTACACTCTTGTACACACATTAGAAAATAATTTAATTCAAAATATTAAAATCTAAATACACATTGTAGCTATTCAGTATTGACACTTTTGGAATCAAAACTCATAATTTTGTAATCGAAATTAACACCTTTGTATTTCAAAATTCACACTTTTGGAATTCAAATTCACACTTTCGAAATTGAAATTTATGATTTTGAAATCTAAATTATTCAAAATTCACATTTTTGGAATCTAAATTCACACTTTCAAAAACTAATATTTACACATTAGGAATCCAATTTTACACTTTACAAGCAATGGTATTGAACACTTTCAAATTTGAAATTCATTTTTTCTTAGTCTAGATTCTTACTTATTAGTCCAATTTTACTGAAGTCTAGATTCTTACTTATTAGTCCAATTTTACTGAAACTAGCATTGAAATTGTATTTCATAGTGAAATCAAACATTGATAATATTATTCCTCTCAAAAATATTTCACATGATTGCTTGAACAATATGTCCTACCATAGTGCTCTATGACAGTGCTTGATATATCTATATTTTGTATCCTTGTTTCTTCATGAAAGATGTCCTTCGTTTATCTTCTTCAAGTAAACCAATATTTCTTGAGGTAGCTATTGAATCTATGATAGGAGTGTACTTTACATATTCATACCTCTTCCACTTCATAGTGATATTTGACAATTGAGGATCATTAATATTAATAAAATACTTAGTACTAAAGGGTGCTAAGTCGGATCATTCTTTGCATTTTCTACCACCAACACATTATTTCTTATAAAATAACTGATAATTGTCTTGTGTACATAATATCTTGGATAACAATTCATGAAGACTAGAAGTAGGAGGCTCTTTTGACCAATGTTGTATGCCAAAATGTATAAATGTCTCATAATGCAGTGTGAATTCTAAATGGTAATGGAAACAACATGTGTCATCAATAGGGATGGGTCTGACATACCATGGTATAATATCCACAATTGTGCTAAGGTTTTTTATATTAACAAAATGTTGCAGCAAAGATGAACAATGGTCTAGTACATCGATTCTTCAATAAAAAATGAAGAAGTCTAAATTGGTACAAAATTTCAGCCTCCCTTTCAGAAAATACATTTTCTATCTCTTTGTTTTTTCTAAGACACTTACAAGTATATATTCGAACATAGTTCCCAAGTAGTAAAAAAAATTTTAAAAACAAAGAAAACTTGAGCTAAGAAAGTTTGAGGGAAGTATCCAGTTAGTTTTGTCCATATGTGTCCATAATTGGCCCCTGAGCAATCTATTCTATTGCACAATATACCCATCCTGTCCTATAGCTAACCCCACTGAGTTGGTTGCTTGGGGTATTTTGAAAATGCATGTAGTGGATTGGGGAGTCCCCCCCAATTTTATTTTGAGATTCAAAACATTAAAATTAGGCTAAATGTTTGATTTTGTAAGCGTGACTTTTCTTTAACATACATTGGGCTAGGCCGCAAGCTTCTTTGGTCAGAATATATGCTCTTCGGTTCAAATTCCTTAGTATGTGATAATGTTCCACATCCTTGAATATTTTTTATTCCTTTGATATTCTCTGAAATTCTCTAACAAGATTGTGATGGTCATGTTTGTGTTGCTTCCTTAATCCCTTTATTATAGGTTTTGAATCTCTAATTACTATTACCTCCTTGTACTGATCAAATTTGATTAATTTCAATCCCATATATAATGCCATCGCCTCAGCCTGATTATTTGTAGAATGACCCAATACCCATGTGAATGAATTTATTTATATTCCTTTGGGATCGAAAATAACCCCCCCGCACTTGTTTCCCACATATTACCTTTTGAATCATCGTCAAAGAATAAAATGCATTTCCCCCCCTTTCTCCATTTTTCGAAATCTACCTCTTCCAATATTAATTTCCACTTTTCATTATGAAAAATTACAGGCATATGCTTTTGAATGACCACTTTCTCTAGATTCAGAATGCTATTAACCCATGTTCTCTTAGCTTGTTCCATATTTGGCCATGATGATCCTTTTAATACTTGAATCTAGACAACTTCCACAACCATGCTATAATCCAAGGATACAACCTTGGATGGAGGGAGATTATTTGTTGAAAAATTTCCTTATTCGGAGCTATCCATATCTCCTAGTAGACAAATTTTTGAATGGTCATCCAAATCCATTTGAGGATGATTTAGTTTTGAAAATTTTTTGAGTATGTATTCTTCCATTCAACAAACATTTCACCCTAATTTCCTAGGAGGGTGACCATTTCTATGATTTTCTTGTATATATGCTCCCATACTTGCTTGGAGAAATGGAAGTAAAAGAAAAGATGATGTATGGTTTCATTCACTTCACGACATAGAACACACCTAGAGGTTCCATTTATTCCTTGTTTCTATATATTTTCAACTGTTAAAAGTTTCCCATGAACCATGACCCAACAAAAAAAAAATTACTTTTGGAAGAGAGTCACCCCACCATATATACTGCCATATTTTCGGTCTTGGAGGACAAGGGAAATCTAGTATTAAACGATTTTATCCTTATTTTATTGTATATCCTTTTGTACCCCATCCCTTATCATTAGGAAAATTAGGGTCAATTGGAGCGCACCTTGCTAGTATATTGAATAATGGATTAACTTTTCCAGCTAGTCCTTTAGGAGGGGAAATCACTTTCCAACATTTCCATCTTCCTTCCTCACTCCACTTTGTGATATCTAAGTGCTTAAGGTAGACATTTATTATGCACCAAGCTTTTAAGGGTCTTAAATAATCTATATATTCTAATGGTGGTTCCTCAATAATATTGTCTAACCATAGATTTATTGATTTCCCATTACCTAGTACCCACGATAATTTGGATTAAATCACACTACTAATTTGAAAAGCCTACAAATGATTGACTCTTTAGAAGATGTCATGGGGTAATCCAAGTATATTTTCCACGATCTTCTAAAATAAATTTTAAGGATTACATCCTTCTACCATTCTTGGGCTCTTGCCACTAATATCCAAAGGATTTTGGTTCCCATGGAAATATACATTAGAGCTAGATCTTCAATTTTAATACCCCCTATCTTTATTTGATCTAGTGATGTTCCAATTTACCAGATGGAATTTTTTTTGATTTGGCCATACTTCCTTCCCATAAAATTTTCCTTATGTTTCTAGCTATCTGCTCCATGATTCCCTTTGGTGCAATCATTGTAACACATTGATAAATGAGAAGAGTAGAGAGGACAAATTTAGTAAAAGTTATCTTTCCTTCTAGATTCAACCATATTTCTCCCCACAATTGAATTTGTGTCTCCATTTTATTTATAATCCCCTGCCATAGTTGTGATGTGGTATTTCGCAAGGATATTGGCATTCCTAGGTATTTGAAATATGTCCATGACTCTACACTAGGAAAGACAAGTATTCTTGATATTTCCTGCAAATGTGCTTCTGAGATGTTCCACCCACATATTTGACTTTTCATATTGTTTACTTTTCCTCTTAAAGCATTTAAAAAACTGTCTAAAACCTTTTTGGAATATTTTTTTTATTATTATTGAGGCCGTTCCAAGAAGCAATGTGTCATCAACAAACTATGAATGATTGATTTTCTTGACTCCTCTTTTAAAAAATAGACCTTGAATCCTTCCTATTCTTATTTCTTGCTCAAGTTTCTGACTTAAAGTTTCATTCATTGTTTTGTAAAGAAGAGAAGACAAGGGACAACCTTTCCATAGTTCCCTAATGATTTTAAAGAAAGAGGTGGGCCTTCCATTTATCATAGGAGCTATGTGTGGAGATCCGATGCATGCTTGTATCCAAGCCATGAATACCTCAACAAAATTGAACTTACTTAAAACAAAAAAAAGAAAGGGGTGACGAACCCCATCAAAGGAATTTTCCATCTCCATTTTTATAATCATCCCTTTTTCTTTACTTTCTCTACTGGTATGGATTGCTTCCTAGACGAGAATAATATTATCCACTATCTGAGTTTTTTGCATGAAACCACCCTGATTTTCTGATATCAATTTTGTCATGACTCTCTTCATCTTGTTTGCAATAATTTTTGTTAAAATATTGTAAGAGGAGTTTCATAAAGAGATTGGTTGGAAGCGGAAAAATGTGGAGGGATTTACCTCTTTGGAGACGAGAGCCAAAAAAGTGGAGTTAGTTTCCCCAACAACTTTTTCTTTCTTAAACTGTAATCTAGCATCTTTTTTAGATCAAATTTCACTAATTCCCCAAAACTTTAAAAAGTGAATTGAGAACTTGTTAGGCCCCGATGCTTTGTCCTGTTTCAAACTCTAGACAACTTGCACCATTCCATCTTCTACTTTTTTTAAGGAGGATTAAATTTTCTTCCCTGGTTATAATATTAGGTATATGCTCGAGAATTTATATGATATTTACATTATGTTCTCCTTCTTCCTCTTGTGTATATAACTTTTCAAAATTTCGCTTGGTCACTTCCTTTACTTTTTCAAACTCATCTATAATATTCCCATATTCTAGATGTATTTTTTTAATAATTTTTTTCCACCTTATTACTTTAGCTTGTTCGTGAAAGAAAGTGGTGTCCCTATCTCCTTCTTTTAACCGAAGGATTCATAATTTCATTCCCTAGTCTTCTTCCTCTTTCATTTAAGATTCTTGGATTTTTCGACATGCATCTCTCTCTTCTTGCAACATATGCTCAGTTGTTTCTCCCTCCTCCATAACTTGTTGAATATCCTCCAGATCTCTTTGACAATTTAACATTTCTTTCTATGGTGGTACAAAGACTATATTGGCCCATTACTTTAAAACTTGTTTTTGTTGACCTTAATTTATTCTCCCAAATTTAATTTAGAGACCCTGAAATGGGGAGTCTCCACACCTCCCCTACAAGAGTAAGAACTTCCTCATTCTATAGCCAAAGAGAGTTGAATATGAAAGGAATCAACTCGAAATTGTGTTGGGGTTCAAAGGATAAAACAATGGACTTGTGATCAGAAATTTTAGAAGGGATAATTTTCGATGAAATAAGGAGGTGCGAGAGAAAGAAATTACTATGGAAAATAAATATATCTAGACGAGTTGCAATGTGACTTGGACCTGTCCTTTTATTGCTCCAAGTAAACTTCCCTTTAGTTGGTTTGACATCTATCAAATCCCATTCATATATCAGATCTTCCATTTTTTCTCACATAGGGTCACAAACAATACTGCCTCCTTCTTTTTCTGAATTGTATGCAAGATGGTAGATCCAACTTTTCCTTTATGGAATATAATGAATTCCAACATCCTACCTTTTCAAGATACCTCATTGGCATGTAAACTTTTATAAGAGTGAAAAGCATACCTATGTATTTACAATGGAAATGAGTCAAAATCCAATGTTGTGATCAAAAGGATGACTCTAGATCAATTTTGAAGTGTTCTACATTGTCAATATTCCTTCTAATACTCCTCTCGAACTTATTTCCATTCCTTCACTATTTTTCCATAATTTTTTCCTTGATTGTATAATTTCAAAATATTCCATATTGGTCTCCTGAATAAGAATTATGGCAAGTTTCTCTAATTTGATTATATCTATGAGAGAATGCATTATTTTTGCGCCCAAAGCCTCTACAATTCTAGGAGAGTACTATCATGATTACAGAGTGGGGAATGGTTCGCCTCCTAGTAAATATGGAGATGCATGAGCCTCTTGTCCATTGTTTCTTTTCCTAGTATGATAGAGTGAGTTTTCAATGGATTGTTATCGCCCCATCTCCTTTTCTTATTTTGTTGACTCTTCCCTCTTGTCTTTGTTCATTTTCCTTCTTGTTCTTTTTATGTTTTTGTCCCCTTGAATTTCTCCGTCTTCCAAAGCTTGACATGCCTTCCTTTTCGTGACTATTCTCCCTTGATGTGTGGGGTGATTTCACATAATTTATTTTGTCTCTTCTTGTCCCTCATCATCTGAGTCTTCCTCCTTGGATTCGAGGATTTGGTACACTTGTTTTGGAAAATAATAATTATGTGAAATAACATTTGGATCCAGAACTTCTTAGCGTATTGAGTACATATCAACTTCATGTTCTATTGAATCACTTGCTAGAGATTCATATCTATTTGAATTTTTAATTTGGGTTTTGGCGTCTTTTCTTCATTTATTGGTTTGTGGGATTCCAAAGGATTTGTTGGTCTTTCTTTATTTTTTACTTGGATCCCTAGATCGGTTGGAATTAGGTGCATTGAACTATGATTTGATCCTTTGTTGGTAGATTATTTTTTCTTAAAATTTTACCATCCTCCCCTCTTCTTAGGATTGTCTGGAGGAGCTCCTTCATAGTCTTTTGCATATTTTTTTGCAAAATGTCCATATTCATGGCATATTTTGCACTTAAAGGGCTTTTTTTCATAGTCAAGTTGTTGGACATGAGACCAACCATCTAGGGTTAGATGGATGGCTTTAAGAAAACCTTTTTCTAGATCCACTTTTATAGAAATTGTTAGGATAATTATATGATAGTAACTCGGTACATTAATTATCAATATGGGTATGTAAACTTACTAAGCACCTGACAAAATATATGTAGATCAAATACCAAAGACACACCATTCTTAATAAAATATGAAACAAACTCTCAAAACTAGTTGTTCATCTAACAATGGATATTCTTAGGTATAATTGTAGGTTGAATATAGATTTTTATATTCAAAAGTACTCCGTTGGATCCACTCTGCCATATAAATTGAAAACCTTCAATTAAAAACATAAAAAAAATAATTGAAAAATAATACATGGATACAAGCTATCTATCATGAGCAGTTTTTGACTAGCGAAGAATTGGTGACCATTAATTGCACAAACTGCATCTCTAACGGTTCTTTGTTCAGACAATCACCAATTAAAAATGATAGGAATTCAAGAATTAAATCCCTGTCTCGAAAATAATTAGTTGAACCATACAACATGAATAACACAATAACATCAACCAAATAACACTACTATAGAGCTATATCACACTTTCTACAAGAATCAAATTCTTAAATTATACTAGTAATGAAACAGATCTTAATTCTAATGAAAAAATAAAAATAACTAGGGCACTACTTCTAAGAAAAAGAGGGCCCTGCCTTCCTTCAGAAGTATCCCCAATACACACTTACAAACTCAAAAATTTTGAATATGAATACGCATAAGCTTGTCTTATATTCCATAATAAAAAAAGAGTACAAGTGTTTTAATAGAGTTCGGTCTTGCTCCTTCTTATAACTAATATCAATTTGTATATTCAGGCATGAATTCTCTCGATATTTATAAAATTACATTCAAATTAGAACTAGCAGTTCTTAGACATCGAATTCTATACACAATCTACTAAGGATAGTCAAGACATTACAATATCAGCTTCAGACAAATCAACGGACAACATAATTACATAATTGGTCATTTTGTTATGATTTCATGACTGAAGGAATGAAATTGCAACATACTTATGAGCGTTACAGGAACTGGCTGAATTTTTGACCAGGAATAACGTTCTTTTTGCTGGAGTGTTGGTCGATTTGGATAGTAGGTGTCTATGTGTATGCATTTCTCCACAAAACCCACATCTCTTAATCATATGGAAAGTTTGATGAATATCCTAACCATCGAGGCAATTACATGACCTGTTCAACATGCTACAAGAACATTCCAATAACCGCATCAACTTGAGATATTAAACACATTTTGTTCATTTAAAAAGGAAAAAGGAAAAATAAATACTTAGGCTAGGATACTTACCTTTGAGTAAAAAATGCACTTTGAAGACAAAATATATGTCATTATAATGTACTAGGATGGGTAGATGGCAAGGTAAATAGTCAAAAAAAGGTCTTGTAGACTGTACCAAATACATAAAAATAGGGACCCTGCAACTCCCCCATACCTAACGAGTTGCATGTCCTCATGCAAAATTAATGGACCTTGAGTCACCTTCCAAAATATGGCTCTTCAAAATTGATGATACTTGGATCAAAATGACAAGTGATGTGTTAGGCCTAGATGACTACTTGAGAAAATACATTGAGTTCAAAAGTCCCTATATGCAACCCTTCAATCTTGGTTTTGTGTATTTTATTTCGTATATGAAGTTTCTTTTCCTATCTATACCATCACTACGCCTTCCTTGGTGATTTCTTGTTCTCCTTTTTAAACCGAGAAATCTCCTCTTGAAATTTGACACTAGAATCCTTTAATAGCGCATTTCCACTTTTAATGTACTCATCTATGACCATCATCTCCTTGATTTTACTCTTGAGTCTACTAATCCTCTTGTCACTTCATGTTGAGTTGTCAACACCAATTAGATCATTCACCGATCTTTCTCTTGGACTTTCATTTGCGGGTAAACTACCCAATTGGATTTCCTCAACAATATTCTCCACCTCAAAGTTACCATGTAGTTCATTATGTTTTTTTGACTATTCACATACAACTATCGTTTCATTAGAAAATTTTGAATGTTTTTTCTTGGGAGGGGTCTCAAGTTATGCTTCCTTCTCACACTTTTTAAGAAATTGACTTGATCCTTCAATGATTTTGGTGGCTCGACTCCTCATCATCCTTGGTGGATTAGGTGTCACTGAAAATTCCCTGCTTCTTTGTTCAGTTGGATTTTATGGCTTGAGATAACTTAAATGTCTTCATCCCTTTCCTCACACTCAGGGCTGACTTCATACTATTCATTCGTACCCAAATCCTTTTCTGTTTTCTCAGGTTCCTCAGCCTCTTTAGGCTCTTCTTTGTCCTCTACAAACTTTCTTCATCCTCTTCACATTCTTCCCCTACTTGTTCAAGTTTAGGTTCTGTTTCTTTCTCGTGAGGTTCCCCAAACTGATTTTGGGCTAGGAAATTTTCCGAGGAGTCATTTCTCTTCCTTAACTCATCCAAAAATATTAGTTTTGGAAGGTCATGATGATGCAGGTTTCACTCCATCGGCCTTCTATAGGATTTATTTTGTGTAGTTGCTGCCATTTTGGTCAACAATTTCCATAAAAGTTAGGGCAAGTTGATATTTTTTCCTTTAATGTGTAATAGGAGCCTAATATGGTAAAGGAAGGTCATGCTAAAGTGACCTTCGCATGTAATATATTTTTGTAGCATGATCAATCAGTTCCAACATCTTATTTTCAACAGACATCACGTCATCCCCTTAGACCACTCTAGTTTCATGCTAGTCGGCTTTAGGAACATATCTCAACTTTATTTTTCAACTTTCTTTCTCTTGAAATAACATTCGTCGTCTTGCAAGAGCTTCGTTTCCTATGTGATGGAGTCTTCTGAAACTGTGAGCTCCAAATCCATAACAATTTCCTTTTTTCCATCGAACTCTAATGCAAACTCCTGGGTAACTTCTAGGTTGTGTCCACTATATTTCAAGAAGAAGGGAATCCAGCCTTCTTTCTCTATCTTCCTTCGACATTTTTGGTATGATTCTAGTAGCTCAGCGCCATCTGTTTCAAATCTGAGTGTGCTCCTCATATTTCTCATGGAAATGAGTTTCAGGGTTTGAATGACAATATTTGGCTCAATCTACAGAGAGGAGGTATTTTACGATATAACGAGCGAATGGATTTTAGCGAGAATTGATAGTTAATCGTTATCATGATGATTGAATTGTCATGATCCGATTTAACTTGTCACATGAGTTAATGATCGACGCGATGGATTTGGGATGATGGAAATTCACATGGATGACGATTGAGGATTATGTAATGATTCTAAATTGAGGTAATCGAAAGGTGGTCAATTCAGTGCACGTGTGACAGTTTAGGGGTGATAGGATCATAGTTAGTGCATTTGGATTAAAAAATGTTTCCATAGTTTCGCACTTCCAAATTCAATGAAAAATATAGATTCTAATACCTTACCCAAGCTTCGATTATGTGGAATTACCTTACCGCTTTGTTGAACCATACATGTTTTGAAAGTTCTGATTGATGTTGTCTAGTGTAAGCAATTTGTTCTAAACTAGATTTTTAGAAGAAGACTCTATATCGTGGATTGCTATAGAACAATGGAGATCTGAATATAATTTTGGTAGCAATCTCTCTATACCCATGACTTCATACTTTTCCTATACTTGAATGGAGACCCTCTGTTATTTGTTAGAAATGATATAATGAATGTGAGAACCAGAACCACTGTATACCAATAATTATGGAAATGAAAATGCTACTAGAACAGGAACATGAACAAGAACATGAAAAAGAACATGAACAAGAACAAGAAAAATTGCTACAGTAAATGAAACTAAATTTTGCATGCTTGTTGTGGTTGAACCTCTACACAGCCTTTATCCTTACCCTCTTCTGTACATTCTATTATATGTGAATAAATTTCTCATTGTCAAACATGGAGGGGAAGAGTTGGATTACCAACCATTAATGAATGTCATTAACCAACGTGGCATTTCTCACCAATAATGTCAATGAGCACCAAGGTACTTCAATGCATCATGTTAAGTATGAATGGATGTGTTGAAGTCGAGTAACTTGCAGGATATGACATTCAGGATTCATTGACGCATCCCCACTGCTTCCAGTGAGAGAACTTGTAATTAAGGCATATGAATTCCAAGTCATTGTCACAACCTCTGATCTCATAGCCCAAATAAAGAGTTGAAATTGATGGGTCGAGATTGTTGTAAGAAGGGCCTTAATTAATCCCTCATAATCCAATGCGAGAACCATAAAATGATTGAATAATTTGGAAAAATAAACCATCAAAAGATACAATTTTATTTGGGAACCTCACCAGCCATGAGCCTTGTTTTCAAGTAAGGTTTCGGCCTAGTTGTGCCATAATTATGGTTTTCACAAATGAGCATTATTTCTCTTTACTTTTTATTTTATTTATTTTTATTTTTTTATTTTTTTGTGTTTTATTGAAATTAGAAGAAAACTAGGAAGAGGAAAGATGTGGGGAAATCCCCTCACCTACCATCTGCATTTCATCTTGCTCCATAATATCCTTGAAAAAATCCCCGTTAGATTTGGATTTTTGATATAACTTGAGCCTATTCCCATTAACCAACCATGAGACTTTCTCATCATCTATGGTTTGAATATTAATAGATCCACTATAGAAGACAAATTCAATCTCATAGGGGCCAAGCTAACATGTATTAAATTTCCCTTTGAAGTCCTTAAATCTGGAGTCGAACAAAAGTGCCCAGTCATCTACCTTGAACTGTTTCTTCTTAATGAATCTATCATGCCACTTTTTTGTCTACTGTTGGATGAAATTAGTATGTTGGAAATCTCCCTGACACATCACATCCAACTCATTGAGTTGAAAAATTCTTTCCTTCCATGCCTCGGTCAAATCCATCCCCAAATCTACTACCATTTGGAAAGTTTTGATTTGAAATTCTATGGGAAGAAGAACTTGTTTCCCATATACTAGCTCATATGGGGAAAAACAAGTAGTACTCCTCCATGTTGTCCTATAAGCCCATAAGGCTTCTAGACGTCTCTTTGACCAATCGTTATTGTGTAGTTGTATTGTCTTTTCCATAATCCCCCCCGAAACCTTATTTGTCGACTCCACCTGCCCATTATCCCGTGGGTGATATGGAGACGATTTCTTGTACTTAATGAGATACTTTTGGGTAATTTCCTGTACTAAATTATATGTAAATTGAGTTTCTTGGTAAAAAATAATTTCTCTGGGTACCCCAAAATGAGTAATAATATCTTCAAACAGGAAATCCACTACTCATATTTCTGTTGCTCTGAATAAATCCTTCGCTTCCACCCATTTCGTAATATAATTGGTGAAAACTAGAATATGCTTCTTACCTTTGGATGGGGGGTTGATTGCTCCTACAAATTCCAAGGGCCATTTTTCAAAGGGTCCTATAAGGACTTATGACTGAAGTGGCATCTCATCTGCTCGAACTATATGACCCATCCTTTGGCAACTATCACATCCCCAAACATACTTATTGACATCTCGAAAGAGAGTAAGCCAAAAATAGCCTGAATGGAGGATATTGTAGGATGTTATTTTATCTGCAAAGTGCCCCTCGCCAGGTTCATGGTTACATTCTTTTAATATGTCAAACATCTCATCCTCTCTCACACATCTATGAATAATCATATTAGGACTAGTGTAAAATATATCTCCCTTAATCAAGGAGTATGGAGAACTCATTTTAACAATCCTTTTATTTTCCTTGGGTGAGAAGTGAGATGGAATATTCCTATAGTAAGATAATTGGATATGTCTATGAACCATGGTGAATTAGTAGAAATAACAAATATATTTTCATCCAGAAAAATGTCATCAACAATAATATTCTCACCATTATTATCAAGGCTAGAGAGGAAGTATGCTACCTGATTTTCCTTACCCATCCCATGCACAATGGTGATGTCGAATTCCTACAACAACAACAACCATCTAGTGATCCCACCATTTGTAATAGATTTGTTCATTGGGTACCTAATGGTAGAGTGGTCAATATGAATAAATACTTCATACCATGTGATACAATGCCTAAATTTAATTTCATAAACCACTGTAAGGAACTCTTTTTCAGTTACGGTGTAATTTAATTCAGTTGGAGATATATTCTTGCTTATGGAAATAAATAGCGTAAGTTAAAGAGATTTTCCATTTGATCCAATACAACTTTTATAGTTGAATCTGATGCATTAGTTAAGATGTGAAATGGGAGGCTCCAATTTGGTCCTCTCAATACTTGATTTGAGGAGAGATTTTCCTTGAGTATATCAAAGGCATGTTGAAATTCATCATTCCAATAGAATTCAGTATCTTTTGCAAGCAATTTGAATAGGGGCAGTGCTATTTTCATAAAATTTTCTACAAATTGTTGATAGTAGTCTGCATGACCTAGGAAGCTTCAGACTCCCTTCTGATTGGTTGGAGTTAACAATTTAAAAATTACTTCTATATTGATTGGATCTACCTTTATTCCCGCAGTTGACACATGGTGACCTAATACGATTCCTCCAATCATTAGCATAAAAAATATTCATTGATTAATGCAAGATTTGTCTCTCTACATATTTTCAAAAAACATTCAAGATTAATTAAAGCTTCATCAAAAGAATCAACTGTCACAGTAAAGTCATCCATATATATTTCCATACATTCATGTAGAAAATAAAAAAAAAATACCGATTATCGCTTGTTGAAAAGTGTTTGGTGCATTGCATAAACCAAAGGGAAGTACCTTGTAGGCGTATGTCCCCCAAGGACATGTAAAAGTTGTGTTTTCTTGGTCTTCTGGAGAAATCTGGATTTGATTGTATCTATTGAATCCATCTAGAAAACAAAATTATTTATTTCCGACTAGTGTGTCCAGAACCTGGTCAATAAAAGGTAGGGGGAAATGATCGTTTAGGGTGGACTTGTTTAACTCCTTATAGTCTATGCATACTCGCCATTTCCCATTATTTCGAGGAACGATCCCTAATGGTGACACCCATTGGCTATCTGAGATGGGATAAATGAAACCAACATTCAAGAGTTTCTACAATTCAACCTTCATTATTTCCCTCAAGGATGGATTCATTATTCTATGTGACTATCTAATAAGAGTGGAATCTTTCTAAATATATATGTGAAGGATGCATGTGTCTGGGTCAATTCCTTTCATATCGATATATTCCCATGCAAAGGTATCCAAAAAGTTTCTTAAAACTTGAATTAATTTTTCTTTCGTGGGTACTCTCTAAGGAAGAATTTATGTTTAATGTTTTTTTTCAGGAAAAAATTCAACCATTTTATAATTAGATTCATAAATTGAATGTGCGGGAAATACTGATGAAAGGAAGAGAATGGTTCTTATTTAGTGCAATTAATTTGAAACTTTTATTCAAAAATACAATCAATGGAATATTGAATGTGAGATGATGATTTCTCCCTAAAATACTACAGGAGATCTGGATTAGTAATCTGATGATTATTCATATTCTCGTCAGTGTTTTCCTTGAAGCTCGTGGCTTGTGCAATACTCAAAATAGGTTGAAAAACTTCATCATTGTTATCTTTCTCAAGCCATTTTGTGCATTCAAGTTCAACTGTTGGTCTAGCAAGGGGGTATAGGGTGATTTGTTTGGGCTTAGTGCCATGTGTAATTATCATATTCCCAGACCTACAATCGATGAAAGCATCAATTGTGTCTAGCCACGGTCTCCTGAGAATTAAGGGGAGCCCAACCAGATTAGATTTGGGTTATATGACATAAAAATATGTTGGGTACTAACATGACTCCATCGAGACAAACACATCCTCTAAAATACCCTCTCGATTAAGTTTATATCGATCATCCAATTCAAATACAATGGGTGTAGGGAGAAAATTATGAAGTCCCAATTGAACCATTGTTTCTAATGTCATTACATTTATGGTTGCACCCAAGTCGATTAGGGTATTTGAAATGGGCATCTTATTGATAAGGACTATGACTATATGATTCCAAGGGTCCATGTACTTTTCTACAATGACTTTAGTGGACATGACACTTGCCAATTTCCCTACAAATTGGATGGTTAGGGGGTCCTTTTTTCATCTACTTGGATTTTTAGTGCATAAGTATCTAACTGTTTTGGTGTAAATGGGGACGTCCTTTATTGATTTTAGTAGGGGTATCTTAATAAAAATATTTTTTAGTTCTAACACCAAATAGAAATAAGAAGGTATAATTGTTTTTTCTAGTGCTAACCTCTCTAAAAAAGGAGGTTGATTGAGATGTAATAATTGTTCCTTCTGAGAACTAGTTTGTCCGGTTGTTGGAACTTGATATTGACTTTGATATTGGGATGGTGATGATGCCTGAAAATTTTCAGATTGGATAGGAGCTTCCTCCTCTTCATTTTTCTATAAAATCACTAAGGATTTTGGGTTAAAAACCTTCCCAGACCTCAGGTGAATTTCCTGTAATGATATAGGCATGATGGAATACGTGGGAAAGGTTTGCAAATTAGTTCCATAAATGGCTTGAACTAGCTTATTGTTATTAGGATTTGGGTTATGATTTCTAGGAATTTGGGTTGGTCGTGGAGGGTTTTGAAGAGTTAGTAATTAAAGTTGTTGTTGTTGATTTATTTTTTATTGAGGATCCTGTGGCGGGTATGTATATGGTGGTGTTGCAGGATAAGGAAAAATATTCATTCCATCATAGGATAGACCATGCCAATCTTGCTGCCAATTTTGTTGTGGACTAGGATGAGGTGGCCAAGGTTGTCATGGCATAGGGGTATTCCACATTTGATTACGAGAATAAGGAAATTGAGATGTAGATTTTTGAACCATACCTGAAGGTCTAGGTTTCCATGGTTTTTTTAGTGCAATCACATACAATAAATTTGAGTCTCCTTGTTGTCCTTGATATATTTCCTTAATTCATGGTAAGGAAGGGTAGTCTTTGGTGGCATGGGATTCCTCGCAAATACCACAAATTTCAACAGTGTCCAGTGGGCATTCCTTCCAAGGGTGCTTCTCTCAGAACTTAGGATGGAATATAGGTTGAGTTTTTCCTAATGATTCCTTCTTCTTAACTTGCAAAACATCCAATTGTGAAATAAAAGAGATGAGAATATCAGTGTTAAAATTTTCAAACATATTAACAATTTTAGCCTTTGTGATCCATGTTTTTGCAACACATTTTGTGAACCTAGAGGTAACTGTTATCACTGAAATTTCGTCCGCACAGGGCGACAAGAACTCAACATCATCAACACAGAAAAAAAATCATCCATGACACAAGGATTAACTCCACAGCGCATCAAAAAGGGCCAAAACTATACAAAGGTGGCTAAAAAGATTAAAAAGCGCATCGCGCCCATGGTAAACTAGCGCATGCGCGCATTATAGTAGTACATAGGGCGCATATGCGTGGCTGTGGGGTGCAAAACCCGCGCGCCTGCCAAACGGCGCATTTATGAAGCTGGTCGGCCTCCCAACCACTAATGGATCGGCTCCCAAGTCGATTTGACATCAAATCTGAGCTCAATCTGCGTGGGGAGGCTGGTCAAAGACCTAAGTGTGCCCTAATGTGCCTCTCTTCACATTCAAAGGGGGGTGCATAATAGCTCAAAGTTTGGCTATAAAAAGCCATGGATGATCATCATTTCTTCAAGGAATTCATTGTAGAGTTATGCTGTTGAGATTATCAGAGACTCACTCTTTGGTAATTATCACAATCAACACCATTTCATAAGCTTTCCATCTCTCACTAGAGTGGACAAGCTTGAGTTCTTTCATTTCATATTTTCACCTTTCATTTGTAAGGAAAGCATCTATTTGAGGGCCTCAAGAGCCTTCCATTGGAGAAGGAAGGGACCCAAGTCCACCTTCCCCTTTGTGTACCTCT
>JASDQU010503309.1:44270-61480 GCA_032191745.1 Picea mariana | reverse complement strand
GGTTGTGAAAACTAGGCTCTTAGTGCAACTGAACATGAACTGTGTTTGAAAACTAGGAAACTAGTTGACATAGTTCACATTAAATAGAGTGTTGAATTTCCTCCAAATTATAAGAATTCTAGAGTTTGTACACTTTTCCTGTAATTTATTCTAGAGATCAATTATTTCAATAAATCTAATCACACTTATCAATTATTAGTTCCAGTAGTAGGTTTTAATTTTTTCAGTAGCAACAACAAGCATTTTCTTTATTTAGTAGTAGTATAATATTCTTGATTCAGTATAGAAAATAAGTCTTCCTATTTTCTGTAATAAAGGATTATTCCAATATTTAAGAATTATTTCATGTAATCAAATAAATATTCCAATAATGAAGACTTATTTCAAAAATGAAAACCAGTTTAGCAGTATTCAGAGCATTAAAGATGAACTATGTTACAAACGCAGCATTGCACTCACTCCATGGTTAAGAATATTTAAATTGCCATCTTCAAAATCCAACAATCCATCTTAGAAATAAAGGTTTGGTATATATGAGGTATTTGGTATTTTGATATAAGTTTACTTGTCAAAATCATGGAAATCCTAAGAAGATAACTTATTTATGCTATTTCCATTAACTTCAAATTCATTCCAATGTTCTCTTAAAATTAAATTATTCATTAATATTTTTTTTGTGACTAGTGGAATCAACAACTAGTCGGGCACATACTCGTGTGACACAGGTTCGTGTTATCCAACTACTACCACTATAACCTCTAGGCATGCCAATGCAACCCCTCATGTGACAAACAAGGTAAAAAGATGGTTTCGAATTGGTGACTTCACATAATTAAGTGCCTTAATAGTACACTCCATCACTGACTGTTCTACACCCAGGGGGGGGGGGAATTATTCATTATTATGAATAATTATTACTCAATCCATTTAACCTATCATTTTATAAATCATTCATTTACTATAATCTATCCTCATAAATGCTTAGCCTAAACCATTCACCGGTTACTATTTTCTATGAATATACACTATTAAACCATAACAAATTATCCTAATGATTGATACATACCATACACTCTCATGTGACTTACCTCTACCTATAATCATTTGATTAAACTCTCATATAAAATGAATCATTTTTATATATCTTCTTATCATTATTCGACTTCCAACCCGTGTTAATATATCACAACCCAACACCACCACTATTTTTAATCAATTTCATTCATATGTTAGACAATTCCCTCATTTCCATCTAAATTCCTATAGAAGTGTCAAGTTGTTGCTTGAAATATTTCTTGTGCAGTGTGGTAGAAATATGGTGGCTCCAATTGTTATCATATACAAGACTCAAGGAACTAGATTACTGGAAAATTACCATGAATGTAGAATAATTTTCCATTGACTAGTATTCTTGTAATTATTTGAATGCTTCTAGGGTCACAATGGCAGTGTATCCAGGGTGTTTGCTAAGACTTTCAATGTTGAAACTGATAAATTAGGGAACATCGTGATTTCTTTCATGGAGGAATTGATGGAACTAGTGACATGGTTGGAGAGAAAAGGAGAACATTGGTTTAAAACCAAAAATTAAAGGGAAAGAAGTGGACCCCATTCTTGAATAAGTCAAGAAATAGTCTCATTTGGAGCAAGGGTTTGTCACGTACCTGGTTAGTCAACCCATGGAGAGACATTACATTTTTATTGCAGAAGTTATTAACTTGTGAGGGGAGGTATAGTGCAATTTTCCTTTACAACATTCATCTGTTACAACATTTAAAGGAGAAAAATAAAAATAGTAATATGCCTTTCTTTCTTTTAAAGAGTCTCACAAGAATGGTTGCATATGTACAAAAAAACCCTCAAAACATAGGCACATGGATCTATCATCGTGACCTAATTAATTTGATTGTTGTAAAGAAAATAAGAAAATTGAATCAGAGTCGGGATAGATTTCTGGAAACAAATGGTTTTCAAGAAGGAATAACAATAATAGAAAACCTTGAAATTACTGGAAAAAATAAAATTCTTATTACTAGAAAATCAGAGGGTTTACACAACATGATGCAGGAGCATCACCAACATCAAGCGAGCGTGGGGCAACCACAACACATTTTGAGCACATGATACATTGTTTAAAATTTTTTGAAGATTGGATGCACCAAAGTTAAATGTGATAGTTAAGGAGAGGCTTCCTAATAGATTGTAATCATACCTTGAGCGACCCACTCTCGTCTGAAGGACTAAGAAAGCATTTATGTTAGTAGGTAGCTTTAATGCATATATTAGACAGTTTAGAATGAGAGAGGGAAAACGGAATATAGACACCCTCATTGTGTATTGTAACATTATGATGAAGAGTAAGGAGAGCATAGAGGAGGAGCAGAGAGAGAGAGAGAGATGTGTAGCAGACTCCATGTACAGAAGTTCTGAACTAATACGAGAAAGTTGTGATTCAGACTCATGGTGTTCATATATTCTCTGTGTATGCATCTTTGAATGTTATGCTCATGAATGTTTTACTCTTTCTGTTGTACATTTTCTTTTATGCTATGTATGAATGATTTCTTGTTGAATGTTTGAAATCTAAGAGAGAGAGAGAGAGAGTAAGGAGAATGAGTTTCAATTGTTTCTCTATCTGAGCAAGAGTTCCTGCAAGGAGTGCAGTCGAATTTGTCCGCAAGGAGTGCGTTGACAAGGTGTTCAGAGGGTTGTCTTTGAAAGCTCAGACTAGATAGCTTTTGTTCTCATTCACACAGAGGTATAGTTAGGCACAGGAGCGTTCAAGGAGTGCGTAGAATGAGGAAAATCTCATAGTTTCGAACCTGAGTAAAGTATTGATAGACCGTCGCTACAGAGTGCATGCAAGGTTGAAGAGTGTTCAACACTTCAAGTGTTTGAAGGTTGCCGTAAGGAGTGCATGCAAGGGTCTTCCTTAAGACTAAAAGTTGTGAGAAAGCTCAGGAAGGATAAATCCTTTGAAACTGTTGAAGGCAGTACAAGGAGTTGGTGCATATTGAGTGATTAGAAGGCATCGGAAGTTTGTGCCACAGATGGATAAGTTCAGGGAATAATCCTTGGTTCACTTTGCAGGAATCGTCAGAGGGAAGGAACAAATAGTCGAAATTCTCTGTAGAGAATTAGCGAAATCCTGTCAGCCGTCTGATCTGAAAAAGAAGCGAGGAGGTTACGACTGGGTTGCCAAGGTGTAAGCTTAGAAGATTGTGAACTGTCAGATCTTCACTTAGATACCCGTCAGCCATCCGATCTGACAGGAGTTGCACAGGGCTTAAAACCTCTCAAGCCGAGCGAAGGTCCCGAAAGGTATTGAGGTATCGAAGTGTCGGAGTTTGGAATATCGAAAATTCTGCAGACAAGAGATCGGGTAAATACACACTGAAAACCCTGAAGCAAATCAGAACCATCCATATGTTGGGACATGTGGCAGGAATCGAGAGACATCGACATCTCGGAATTCTAGAGACCAAGAGTTCGAGACCTTTTGAGTCCCGAAACAGTGAAAGGATTTCAGCTGTGGATCTAAGGAAGGACGCGTGTCGCGCGATCATCCAATTCGGAGATCCAGGCATCGGAAGTCACATAAGTGAGCATTTTTGACTTTGCATTTGGTGAAGTCTGAGGTTTGATCTTAACCGTCCATCCATTTGGGACATGTGTCAGAAATCTGAGAAGTTAGGGTTCAACATTTCGTGAATCCTAAAGACAGGAAACACTTACATTTCGGAACTACGAAGTCCGAAATCCCGATAAGGAGGAAAGCTCTGTTATGGGGTCCAACTGAAGTCATCTCGTCATATCAGGAAATCGGAACTCATATAAAAGGATATAGGATTGCAGTCATATAAAAGGGAGGTCGTATGGACCCAAAAGTCTAGCCCAGGGGACTAGCAAAAGTTGAAGCATCTCGAGATATCGGAGATCGGGAAATCGGGAAGGCAAAGGGTTGTGACATCAGGGATTGTGAAACCCCGAAGCCTGAAATTTTATTTGTCTGTTGTGAACGGAAAAGCGATTGGGCCTAAAGGATGTAAGGAGCAGAAAAGACCAGTGGGTAAATTTTAATAGAGATTCCAGTGGAGAATCGAAGAAGCCACTCCGGATCGAGGGAAAAATTAGAACGATCCTTAAGACCAGGAGGTCAGCACAGAGGCCTTTGTCGAGGCAGAGGGTTCGTCTGCGTCAGTTTTGGTATAAGATCCCAGAAAGGATTCTTTTCTTTCTGTAGTAAGGAAAAGGAAAATTTCACCATGCCACCTAGAATAAGGGACATGCAAACACCCAATCCGCCAGAGGAAAAGGAAATACCAAGAAGAAGAGGTAGGCAGGTGCCTGACCCAACCATGGGAAGGGAAATGTAGGATTTACACGCCAGACTTGAAGACATGGAGACAGCACAAAGATGCACAGTCGGTATTGGGGATCTTAGTGATTCTGAAAGTGAAGTGGAAGTTGAACATGAAGAAGAAGAATTTGCAGCCGAAGATGCAGAAAACGAACGTTTGATTAGGGCTATTTCAAGAATGGGTGCCAGGGAAAAAATGGACATTCCAGTTTATGAGGGAAACCTGGATGCTGAAGAGCTTCTAGACTGGATTAGAGCTCTGGACACTTACTTCGACTATGAAGATGTCGAGGAAGACAAGAAGGTAAGACATGTTGTCACGAGGCTAAAAGGACATGCATCATTGTGGTGGGATGAACTACAAGCTGACAGACGCTGTAAAGGCAAGCAGAAAATCAAGAGTTGGGATAGAATGATCACGAAGATGAAGGCGAAATTCATCCCCAGAGATTACCAGATCACTCTGTTTAGGAGGATGCAAAACCTGAGACAGAAGTTGATGACAGTAAAAGAATACACTAAATAATTCTACAGGCTGAACATCAGGGCAGGTCATCGAGAGAGCGATGATGAAAAAGTTGCCAGATACCTGAATGGCCTGAGATATGACATTCAGTATGAGATGAGCATGGTAACCATCCGAACGATGGAAGATGCTTATCAAGTGGCTCTAAAGGCTAAAGAGAAGCTGAGCCGAAAACAGGGTCAAAGAGGCCAAGGCAGAATTCAAGCCATGGGAAAATCAGTTGTCCCGGATAAAAATCAGAAACCCAAGGAGGACTGGAAGAAACCTTAAGCTTAGATTGAAAGAGGTGGAACCTCACAGCGAGGTCAGCACACTGAACAAAGAGGAGATTATGATGATAATAATGTTTTTCCTCGTACTAGAGGTAGAGGAAGATGAAGAGGTGGAGTAATAAAATGATTCACGTGTGGAAAGAATGGACACTAATATTATGAATATCCATATAAGAAGAAAGAGAGTGGAGAGACTCACATCACCGAAGCATAAAGGCTGAATGTTGAGGCAGAGGATGTTGAAGGTGGAAGATCGTTGATGATGCAAAAAGTTCTTTTGACACCAGAGAAGGAGGTGGAGAACCTGGTACAAAGGAACAAACTTTTTTGGACTGCTTGCAAAACCAAAGATAGGGCATGCAAGGTCATTGTGGACAGTGGTAGCACAGACAATCTTGTTTCAATAGAGATGGTAGAAAAGCTGGATCTGGAGATGAATGAACATCCAAGTCCATATAGAGTTTCATGGCTACAAAAGGGACATCAGGTAAATGTCACTAAACAATGTTTAGTTGAATTTAAGATAGGAGGATATAATGATAAGATACTCTGCGATGTTATTCCTATGGANTGGGTAGATCGTGGAAATATGACAAAAATGTGATTCATGATGGGAGGATGAACACATACACCCTAGAAAAGAATGGGAGAACTCATATGTTGCTTCCAATCAAAGATAAGGAAGTAAAACCTAAAGTAATTAACACTGTACTTCTCATGAGTGGGAAAGAACTCCTTAACAAGGTCAAGAACAAGGAGGAACCACAATTCATTGTAGTCAGGAAACCGAGAATTGTTTTGACCAGCACAAGAGTGGATGATTTACCAGAAGAGGTTCAGGAACTATTGGAAGAGTTCGGTGACATAGTAGTGGATGAACTACCTCGTTCGTTACCACCAATCAGAAGTGTGAGTCATCATATTGATCTCATACTTGGAGCCATTTTTCTGAGCAAAGCCATGTACACACTGACGCCGCAATAGAATGAAGAGGTCAAAAGACAAGTCCAGGATTTGTTGGACAAAGGGTTGGTTAGAGAAATCTTGAGCCCATGTGTTGTTCCAACAGTACTTAGTCCAAAGAAAGACGGAGGCTAGAGGATGTGTACTGATTCAAGAGAAATTAACAAGATAACCATCAAGTATAGATTTCCATTGCCAAGGATGGATGATCTGATGGATTGGTTAAGTGGAGCAAAATATTTTTCAAACATTGATTTGAAAAGTGGATATCACCAGATTCGTATGAAGGAAGGTGATGAATGGAAAACAACCTTCAAGACTAACAAAGGGTTGTATGAATGTCTTGTTATGCCGTTTGTCTTAACAAATGCATCAAGTACCTTTATGAAGATGATGAACGAAGTCCTGAGGGAGTTCATCGGGAAATTTGTCATCGTGTATCTGGATGACATACTGATTTTCAGTAAAACAAAGGGAGAGCATCTAAAACACTTGGCTACTGTGATGAAGATACTACAGCAAGAGAAGTTGTAGATAAACGTGAGGAAATACTCATTCATGAAGACAGAGTTCATCTAATTGGGATTTGTTATTTTTGCAGATGATTTGAGGATGGATCCAGATAAGGTGGAAGTAACCAAGAATTGGCCATCACCGAAGAGTATATTCAAGGTGAGGAGCTTTCATGGATTAGCTAGTTTCTACTGAAAGTTCATTAGGAATTTCAGTGGAATTAATGCTCCGATGATGGATATAGTGAAGAAAAGACACAAGTATTTTCATTGGACAGAAGAGGCTGAGAAGATTTTTAACCTGTTGAAGAGGAAGATCACGGAGAAACCAATTCTGGTGTTACCAGATTTCAAAAAGACATTTAAGGTGAAATGCGATGCAAGTGGATTTGCCATAGGTGCAGTCCTGAGTCAAGAGGATAGGCCGATAGCATACTTCAGTGAGAAGCTGAATGAAGCAAAGGTTAAGTACTCCACATATGACAAGGAGTTCTATGCTATCATCCAGACATTGAAGAAATGGAGGCATTACTTGGTTCCCAAAGAGTTTGTCTTATACAGTGACAATCTTGCACTGCAATTTGTGACTCAATAGGAAAAGTTGAATCAGAGACATGTTAAATGGGTTGAATATATGAAAAATTTCACTTTTGTGATTAAACACATTTCTAGAACTGCTAACAAAGTTGCTGATGCTTTGAGCAGGAAGTGTTTGCTATTGTAGGAGTTCAAAGTCAAAACATTGGGTTTTGATGACCTCAGGGACATGTACAAGGATGATCTGGATTTCAAGGAGGTGCATGAAGTAGCTGAGAATTCAATCCTCAGAGACAAGAGACAATGGATAAAATAAATGGTCCAGGAGGGATTACTATTTAAGGGTAATCATCTTTGTATTCCAAATTTCTCCATGAGGGAGAACCTGCTGAAAGAGAAACATAATGGTGGATTATCAGGACACTTTGGTCATGACAAGACATTTGCAAAATTGAATGAGTCATATTTTTGGTCGGGAATGTGGGAATATGTCAAGAGGTTCATGGACAGATGCAAAGTTTGCAAGCATTCAAAAGGAAAGAGACAGAATGCAGGATTTTATCAACCATTTCCCATACTTGAGAGGCCATGGGATGCAATCAACATGGATTTTATATTGGGTTTGCCAAGAAAACAAAAAGGATTTGACTCAATCTTTGTGGTGGTGAATAGATTATCCAAGATGGAACACTTCATCCCATGTCAGAAAACCAGTGATGCAACCCACATTGTGAATCTGTTTTTCAAAGAAGTCATTCGACTTCATGGCTTACCAAGGAGCATAGTTTTGGATCGAGACACTAAGTTTGTGGGACACTTTTGGAGGACCTTATGGAAGAAGCTGGGAACTAACTTGTTGTTTAGTTCATCTTATCATCCTCAGATGGATGGACAAACAGAAGTGGTAAATAGAAGTCTGGGAGACTTGCTGAGAAGCCTGGTGACAGAACACCACAACCAATGGGACAACATATTACCACAGGCGGAGTTTGCTTATAATGATTCAATCAACAAAAGTACAAGGCAGAGTCCGTTTTAGATTTTCTATGGAATACAACTGAGGGGAATTTCTGAATTGAGAGATTCAGAACAGAATGCGACTAGAAGTGTTAGTGTAGAAGATTTTGCAGAGGCGATGAAGGAACTTCACAACCAGGTGAAGGAGTGTTTACAGAATTCAAGCCAGCATTATAAGCGAAGAGTAGATCAATGCAGAAGAAAACTTGAGTTTGAGGTTGGTGATTTGATTCTAGCACACCTGAGAAAGGAAAGGTTCCCAAAGGGAACATATAATAAACTGAAGCTGAAGAAGATTGGACCGTGTAAGATCTTGAAGAAATTTGGGGAAAATGCTTATGAGATTGAATTACCCGATGGGATCAAAATTTCTCTAATATTCAATGTCTCAAATTTGTACCCATACAAAGATGAGGAAGTAGAAAAAAATGATGAACAGTCAGAGGCTCAGTGGCAAAAGAAGATGTCAGTTGCATAAAAGACGCAAATGGAGTGCATACTAGACAAAAGGGCCGGCAAGAAGACCAGACGAAGGGAATACTTTGAATACTTGGTCAAGTGGAAAGGACATCCAGTTGAAGATGCCAGCTGGGAAAATGAAACAGAGATTCAGAAGCATGGGCAGACTGTGCGAGATCTCATGGACAGGAGCCCATAAAAATTTTCAAGTGAGGGATTATGATGCAGGAGCATCGCCAATGTCAAGCAAGCGTGGGGCAACCACAACACATTTTGAGCACATGATACAATGTTTAAAATTTTTTGAAGATTGGATGTGCCAAAATTAAATGTGATAGTTAAGGAGAGGCGTACTAATAGATTGTAATCAGACCTTGAGCGACCCGCTCTCTTCTGAAGGACTAAGAAAGAATTTATGTTAGTAGGTAGCTTTAATGCATAGATTAGACAGTTTAGAATGAGAGAGGGAAAATGGAATATAGACACCCTCATTGTGTATTGTAACATTATGATGAAGAGTAAGGAGAGCATAGAGGAGGAACAGAGAGAGAGAGAGAGTTGTGTGGCAGACTCCATGTACATAAGTTCTGAACTAATATGAGAAAGTTGTGATTCAGACTCATGGTGTTCATATATTCTCTGTGTGTGCATCTTTGAATGTTATGCTTATGAATGTCTTACTCTTTCTGCTGTACATTTTCTTTTATGCTATGTATGAATGATTTCTTGTTGAATGTCTGAAATCTAAGAGAGAGAGAGAGAGAGAGTAAGGAGAATGAGTTTCAATTGTTTCTCTATCTGAGCAAGAGTTCCTGCAAGGAGTGTAGTCAAATTTGTCCGCAAGGAGTGCGTTGACAAGGTGTTCAGAGGGTTGTCTCTGAAATCTCATACTAGATAGCTTTTGTTCTCATTCACACAGAGGTGCAGTCAGGCACAAGAGCATGCAAGGAGCACGTAGAACGAGTAAAATCTCAGAGTTTCTAACTTGAGTAAAGTATTGGGAGACCACCGCTGCAAAGTGCATGCAAGGTCGAAGAGAATTCAACACTTCAATTGTTTGAAGGTTGCCGCAAGGAGTGCGTGCAAGGGTCTTCTTTAAGACTCGAAGTTGTGAGAAAGATCAGGAAGGATAAAGCCTTTGAAGCTTTTGAAGGAAGTACAAGGAGTTGGTGCATATTGAGTGATTATAAGGCATTGAAAGTTTGTGCCACAGGTGGATAAGTCCGAGGAAGAATCCTTGGTTCACTTTGCAGGAATCATCAGAGGGAAGGAACAGACGGTCAAAATTCTCTGTAGAGAATTAGTGAAATCCCGTCAGCCATCCGATCTAAAAAAGAAGCGAGGAGGTTACGACTGGGTTGCCAAGGTGCAAGCTTAGAAGATTGTGAACCGTAGGATCTTCACTTATATACCCGTCAGCCATTCTATCTGATAAGAGTTGCACGAGGTTTAAAACCTCTCAAGCTGAGCGAAGGTCCCGAAAGGTATCGAGGTATCGAAGTGTCGGAGTTTAGAATATCGGAAGTCCTGCGGACAAGAGATCAGGTAAGTAAACAGTGAAAACCCTGAAGCAAATCAGAACCATCCATCTGTTGGGACATGTGGCAGGAATCAAGAGCCATCGGCATCTCGGAAGTCTAGAGACCAAGAGTCCGAGACCTTTTGAGTCCCGAAACAGTGAAAGGATTTCAGCTGTGGATCTAAGGAAGGACGCGTGTCGTGCGATCATCCAATTCGGAGATCCAGGCACTGGAAGTCACATAAGTGAGCATTTTTTACTCTTCATTTGGCGAAGTCTGAGGTTTGATCTGAGCCATCCATCCATTTGGGATGCGTGTTGAAAATCTGAGAAGTCGGGGTTCGACATTTCGTGAATCCTGAAGACAAGAAACAATTACATTTCTGAACTACGAAGTCTGAAATCTCGATAAGGAGGAAATCTCTGTTATGGGGTCCAGCTGATGTCATCTCGTCATATCGGGAAATCAGAATTCGAGAGATTGGAAGAATCGAGGGCAAATGCATTTCGGCATTTGAAACCCCGAAATCTCGAAAGGAGATAGGACTGCAGTCATATAAAAGGGAGGTCGTATGGACCCAAAAGTCTAGCCCAGGGGACTAGAAAAAGTTGAAGCATCTCGGTATATCATAGATCGGGAAATCGGGAAGGCAAAGGGTTGTGACATCGGGGATTGTGAAACCCCGAAGCCCGAAATTTTATTTGTCTGTTGTGAACAAAAAAGCGATCGGGCCTAAAGGTTGTAAGGAGCAGAAAAGACCTGTGGGTCAATTTTAATAGAGATTCCAGTGGAGAATCGAAGGAGCCACTCCGACTAGAGGGAAAAATTAGAACGATCCTTAATATTGGGAGGTCAGCGCAGAGGCCTTTGCTGAGGCAGAGGGTGCGTCTGCATCACAACAGTGAAAGAATGTCACATGATAAGGGTTCCAACTAAATTGTATAAATTATATCTTTAAAACCACCAATAAAACATAAAGGATCAAGTTCAAAATGCATTCCATCAATTCCATGCGGGATCACCAAGGGTATGACCATGAAATTTAAAGAAACTCAAGAATAATTTCCACCAAGGCCAATAGAACAAATAGACGAAAATTCATTATTTCAAGGATTACCTGAGAAAACCATAAAAATAAGTTCAACCCTACATTATACATTCACTAAAGAGGTATTTGAACAACAAGCTTTCAAAGAACAACCAATTTTTGAAGAACTAACAATCTTTGAAGAGAACCAAGTTGAAGAAACACATGTAACCCTTGAGGAACCTACTATTTATATTATAACTTCCAAGTTACAAAAGAAAAAGAGAAAAAGATTAGTAAACTTAAGAGAACCATTACAAAGTTGGAATTTTTAGATAGGAGCATTAAGGTAGAAAATGAAAGGCTTAAAACACAAAGTGCCAAAAACAGGGATAAATATCAAGAACTAAAAAAGAGGCATAAATTGTTGATAAAATACGCTAGAAAATGGTATGACCAACATTAGAAGATAATAAATTGGATCAGGAGACTGATGATCAAGATTAAAATGAAGAAATCAAAGAAGTGGGATCCTTGATCTTCCAATATGAACCTCCTCATTGATGCAACAAGGAATGTTTAAATAAGAAATATGAAAATTTTGAACAATTTTGAATATGATTGTCTCAACTTTTGTTGCATGAGGACCTAAAAAACCCTCAGTTAGGGGGAGATGTTGGGCTTCAATTTTGACACTTCTCAACCCTTCCAACTTAACCTAACTACCTTTTGTTTTGGTATAAAATCACTCTTTTTTCCCCACTTTTAACAAGTTAATGGAATAATGAAGCATACTTAGGGTAATAAGTTGTCTTTTATTGAAAGATCATGATTTTGGCTAGTAAAATGTAATTCAAAATCATTTAATTATTAATTTACCAGAATTTCAGGTTATTATCAGAAATATTTCCCATAATGCATTCAATGTTTGCAAAGCTATGCTCCACCAAATCGAGATCTTACACTTGGAGGTTATTCGTGGGATTCATCAGATGGTGAAATTCCTATTTTTCCTTCCTCGAGATGATCATTTCCCTTCATTCAACACATAGTCAACACAACAGCTAGGAACAAATAAAACCTACTACTACCACTAATAATTGATAAGTGTGATTATATTTATTGAAATAACTAATCTCCAGAAGAAAATACACGAAATATGCACAAACTTTAGAATTTGTATAATTTGTGAGAAATTGAACCCTCTATTTAATGTGAACTCCACCAGCTAGTTTCCTAGTTTTCAAGTAGAGTTCATCTTTAGTTCCACCAATGGCCCAGTTTTCACAAATATGACTTTGATTGTAACTAATGCATAAACTGAGGAAAAGAGTGTTATTCTCGATAGCGCTCCACCTTTTTCATGTAATTTATATAAAAATTAGAAAGGGGTGATGTATTGAGTTAGTCATGATATTGAAACTATTTTGGAGAGATATATTTTGTAATCTGTAAACTCTTGTTCCAATTGTTGAATACAAAGGAGCTTATGTTTCATTCAGAGTGTTAGTAGACCTTTAGTATTTTGATCATATTCCAAGAGGGAACCCTGGTATGTGTTGTATTATTTTTATTTATCTTTTTCTTACAATTCCGTATTTGCCTGTAATACTTGTTAATTTCTTGTAATTATAGTCAATTTCATGTAATTTGATATTAATCTTAAAACAAACTTTTATAGTTAATGAATTTCAATTACAATCAGAGTATCATGGGAAATATTTCCTATAATTGTGGTTGTATCAGTTGTTTAGAGTATTTTTATTGAAGAAATTCAATTCTTCTAATTGAATCAACCTCGTAATCTATTTTTCCATGGTCAAAATTGCATTAAAACCATATTTTAAATTATGGGATTAAGTATATAACAATCCGATTTAGATCATTAGTTTTTTTTTTTAGTAATTTGGTTTGAGAATATTTTATTAGTCCACAATCACAAGAATCTCAAGTGGACTTCAACTTATCTGAATTAACATAGTACACCTACATAAAGGCACACAATTTCCTAAATATGTAATTTTAATTTCTACCATTGGAAGTTAGAATACGTAATTGGTATGGAGATAACATTCATTGTGAAATAACATTGAAATTCATTGTTTAGTTTGCATTATATTTACCCTTTTCATAGGTTTTTTGAGTGCCTACAAGACCAATTCTACACACACAGATCATGCACCTCATAAGTTTTTTTTTTTTTTTTTATATGGATGGCGGAATCAAGAACTAGTTGGGCATGTACTCGTGTTACACATGGTCGTGTTATCCAATTGCTACCATTATAACCTCCAGGTGTGGATAGTGGCTCCATGTGTTACACACTAGATTAGTCAGGGGGAGTTGAACTCGAGACCTCTTTGGAACTTCATTTTCATGGTGTTATCACTCCAAGAAACTCTCCTAGGATGTAAGTCAGAGATGCTTGGTAACTTAATATTTTTGGAAACTATTTTCTCAATAATAGGTGTGGGTTTGGATAAAGATGAATATCTTAACCTCTAGATTGTATTTTCAAGATAGTCTAACTATATTCATGCAATACAAGGCCCTCAATAGCTATTTATTAGATAGATTTGTATAACAAATGGATATGAAAACCAATCGGTTAACCAAAAAATAGATAAACCATATATATGATGGGTCAACAAACTAGCCAAAGATGCTTATGAATCTTGCTTAACAATCAAAAGTAAGATGACAGTTACCATAGGACCATTAAACAGAGACAAAAGAACGAATTCCAGTCATATGCATAGACAAAGATGAAGTAGGGTCTGACAATAACAAATGAAAGAAGCTTGTAGGCTGATATATTAAAGAAAATGTCTTTCATACTAAACATGAGAATATAGAACTCAAAATCGAACCTTGTGTTCATCTTCGATTTTTAGCTTTATAGCTTTTACAACACAGTATCTAGATCCTGAATTAATGGATCATATATGCCTAAAATAGAAAGTCAAAACTAACTTTGCAAAAGACAAGGAATGATCCTCAAAATGAGGTCAATCCCACATTCCATGGTCTTCAAATCTTGTAGAGTCTTTGTGCAGTGTAGAATAGCATTCCAAGGCTGATTGATGACTCTTCCAAGAGATAAAATTTTAATTTGCTGAGTTGTGTAAAAATCTTAATTTGTTTCCACCAAAATACGTACCAAAACCAACTTGGCTACCTTTTCTAATCCTTATACACCAAAAATGGATCTTGAATCTGACTATATAATTCATCATCTATCCATTACGAATGTTTTCAAATGATTTGGATTAGTAAAACATCGATCTGTGCAAAATTTAGCTTTCTCTGTCCAGTTACAGGTTTCGGTGGTTAACACAAAGGAGTTCTGGGTGTATTAACTACCGAAAGATCTGCTTTCAATGGTTAATGAACAGTCGTCCTATTCGCCTAAACCACCGAAAACTTAGATTTTTCCAAAACTTCAAAATTTTCAAAAATGATTACCTTGATGCTTTGTTGAGTGTTCAAGGTCTCTTTGATGATGCAGCTCTTCCTTGTGCAGATCTGCGAACTTTAACTTGTTGTGTGGAAGACTGTGGTATATCCACCATTGTTGTAGCTAACTTGGATAGAGTTTCCAAACCTGTTTGATCCTATGTTGGAGGTTGAGACTCTTTTAACTTTAGCCTCAAAAGTCTAATCTGCCTGTACAGCTTCATGTTCTCTCCGATCAACACCCTATTTCTGTCCTTGATTTTATCATGCTTTTCCTTGAGACTTTGGTTCATGTTAAAAAGTTCTGCATTTCTTTCAGTCAAGTCTATATTTTCCTTTTTAATAACTCTTTCTAAAACTTCCATCTCATAGATTTGTTTAAGAAGTTTATTGATTTTCTAAGCCTTGGATGCTTTAGGCTTGCTTGAAGAATCTTTTGCTAATGGTTGATTGTGTTCATCTGCAGGAGTTGGTGAGGGAAAGTTGGGATAATCTTTTGCAACTTGCTCAACCTCTTCATCACCTTGTGTCTCTGCTAAATCCTTCTCTGGCTCGGAGTCACTGTATGGTAAGTTCAAAGGATTATCTCCTTCAGCAAGGTCCTTGGTCTGCTCACCCTCTTTACCAAATTGTAATTTCCTTTTGGTTCTTTTTCTTTTAGCAAAGGATGATTCTGTCAGCTCTCTTGGTGGTGAGATAGCCTTCCTTTTTCTTAGACTTCTCTTAGGGGTGATGGAATTCTTAGCAGCAGACTTCTTCCCCTTTTCATCCTGTTGAAAATTAGTTTGGAACTCATTCCAAAATAGGAAGTAATTCCAGTCCACTTGTTTCTTCTTCAAGGACTCCTTAACAATTAATGTAATCAACCCTTGGTGTGACAACCTGCTAGCCACTTTGGTAGGCTTCTCCTTGACTTGTTCGGCCATTTTTGTGAGAGCTTTGTGTAGGTAGAAAGACAAATTGATGGGAGACCTTCCTGTGAAATGGTTCAATATCTTGAAGTGATAAAACATAACCCTATTGTATCTACCTTCACAAGTGATATAGACAAAAATTGCCTTCAGGAGAGATTGCCACTTAGGTTCCAGATAAGACATTGGTATGTCTTTTTTCCATATAATATCCTTGTGCAGAGGTTGTAGGTAGGATCTAAATTCAATGTTTGAAGGCACAGTTGATTTGAACCAGCAATCCCCTGTTCTAGGGAGTCCAGTGAACTCAGCTGTGGCTGCCTCATCAACCACAAACTCCTATTTTACCACTATTGTTGCTCTTCCATCATACGAGATAGCAAAGGTTTCAGACACCTGTTGGTGGAAATCTGCCAATTTTTCACAATATGCATAGAATCCAGTTTGCTTGAAGAGCTTGGCCACCTCAGGGTGAGCCTCAAGGTACCAAACTCCATCCAATTCATCCCTTAGAACTAGCCCTACTTTCAACATTTAGTAATTGCTGACCTGTACCTGTGATTTAGGAAAATCTTCGTGCCAGGGAGACAAAGACTCTATGATTTAGGGTGATAGGGAGTATGACTTAGAGTAAAACAAATGAGACAAGGTGACTCAGAGTTCTAATTTCATAGCTCAACCACTAACCGAATCTAAATAACAGACTGACTGAATACAAGCCAAAAATTTTGATTTTAGGTGAGATATAAAATCAAATTGAAACAATATGGAATTGAAACTACCTGATGACTCGACTTGGCTGTATTGGTATGAAAATTGGCTCGATAACCATATTCTAAACTCAAAATCCACTCGGAAATCACCATAAAAAACGGGATTATGGCCTCTGAGTATGCGTTTACTTGATGAAATCATGGGTTCAAGACTGTCACAATGACTCTCGGATTCGAATTGGTAATTAATGGAATCAAAACAGAGATTAATTGGGGTCATAATGGATCTGTGTCCTTGTGACTAGAGATAATGAGGAGCTATTGTGATTAATCACTTCTGTTAGTCGGGAATCACACATGAGTTTTTGTGTCTCTGCTGAGCCTTAATTCTGAAATGAAAAATGTAGTTAAAAGGACAACAGGGTATCAATCTTCAGATAGATACAATAATAACATGCATACCTTACCACCTCCATGGACTTTTAGCGGTTATGCATACCTTAGCTCGTGCGAAAGCATGGGCTTTTCATTTTTTTCGTGGAAATCTTTTCAGTAGTTAACTGGGCTTTTTCTTTTCCCCCTTAACTACCGAGAATGAAGGATTTCGGTGGTTAATGAGTGCTTTTCAGGCTTCCCTAAACCACCGAAACTTGATATTCTCTCTTTTGCTTGACAAAACCAAATCAAAAGTTCTTTCCAAGTTTATTTACAGAAAATAGACTCTCTAACATACCTAAAGAAATTTAGAAATAAATTTTTTGGACCACAATCTATCACCTAAAAAGAAAAATCTCCATCAATTTATTTGAGGAGATAACACTAGCTCCTATTGGGGATGAACGCCTCCTTGTTAGGTTTCAAGAACCACAGAACCAATGCCTTTCCTGAAAAATAAAACTTAAAACTATTTGCTAGTGTTTCCATTGGGCATGGAGTT
>JASDQU010503309.1:9671-44239 GCA_032191745.1 Picea mariana | reverse complement strand
CCAAGCTTCATAGCCTTAGACAAAATAGAGTTCCAGAAATTGCCCATTGACTGGGCCATGGAACATTTCTTCACCTCCCAGACTTTGCAGAATGAATGTGTTGTTGTGATGTACTTGAGTTATCATGAAAGGGCCGGTCCACAAAGAATCAAACTTGTTGTGTTTGCCTTTATCCTGTCTGAGGGCGTCCCATTTCAAAACCCAATCACCAACCTGAAAATTATCTACCTTTGCCTTCCTGTCAAAAGTATCATTGATCCCTTTTTGATGAGCCTCTGATTTGTCCACTAACTATTCACGGACCTGCTGCAGTTCTACCAAATCAAGCATTCTTCTTACCATATCATTTGACTCAGTTTGCTCTTCCTGAAAAAATCTAGCCACTGGTAAAATTAACTGAACAAGAAAAATGGCATCAGTCCCATAGACCAATTTGAATGGAGAGGTTCCTATGGAATTTTTTATAGTTACTCTATCTGCCCACAGAGAAAATTTTAGTTTAGAATCCCAATTCTTTTTTTTCTCCTCTAACAACTTTCTGATGATTCTGATTAAGCTCTTATTGGATGATTTGGCCAGGCCATTACCTCGAGGGTAGTAGGGGGTTGAATGTACCAATTGGATGCCCGTTGATTCACACATGTCAACCAATGCATCATCTTTGAAAGCTGTTGCATTATCTATTACCAGCCTTTGGGGCAACCAAATCTGCTCAAGATGTTTTCATAAATAAATTTCATGACAACCTGATGAGTGAAATTCCTAGTGGGAACTGCCTCTATCCATTTTGTAAAATAATCTGTGGCTACTAAGATCCACTTATGTTGACCACTAGATGAAGGATTTATCTCACCTATAAAATCTAAACCCCACTGCTGAAAAGGGCCATTCACTACTATAGGTCTTAGGGGCAGAGATTTTAGCTATTGTTTTCTTGTGAATCTTTGACATTTATCACAAGCTTTGATGAAGTAACACACATCTAAGAAAAGAAAAGGCCAATAGTACCCAACCCTTAGAATTTTATGAACTGTGGTCTTCCAGTAATGATGACCTCCACAAACACTTGAATGAAACTGATGTATAACTTCCACTGACTCTTCTTTGTCTAAACATCTGAGTAGTAAACCAGCAGGGTATTTCCAATATAACAAATTATTGTAAATACAAAATTTGATGGCTCTAAGCTTAAGGGCTCGGGCTTGAGTCATGCTGAGTTCAGGAGGAACCTATAGCTTTTGTAAAAAATGTATAATACCTGAGTACCATTCACAAGAAGACAAATTCTCCACCACCTATTGATTGTTATGTTGTTCTTCTACTACCACCTCCGTCTACAAACTCATTGAATTTTCCCCTATGAAATTTATGTCTAGCAGCTCATGGTTTTCCTCGATTAAAAGCTTAGCAAGGCCTTGGCCTTTTACCAATTTGGTGGGCTTCACTTCTATGTCGAACTCGATTAACTTTGCGATCCATTTAGCTCTCTTTCCATCAATATCAGGCTGAGTCAAAACATATTTTATGCAGGGTGAAGTAACATATGCAATGAATTTTGAGTGGAGGATATAAATTCCAAAAGATTTTAAAGATTTTATGAGAGCATAGGCTTGTTTTTCAATAGGATCATATCTTAGTTCAACATATCTAAGTGTTTTGCTGAAGAAGGCAACTGGGTGATCCATACTATCATCATCTTTCTATAACAAGATTGTTGCCACCGTGTCATAAGAAGCGAAGGAAAAAATGTAGAAACTCTTGCTGTAATCCGGACTAATTAGAGTCAGGGATTCCATGATAGCCTGTTTGATATCCTGAAATGAATTCCTTGCATTGTCTTTCCATTTTATCTCAGACCCCTTTTTCAACATACATGTTATGTGTTTTACTAGCTCGAAAAAATTTGGAACAAATCTTCTAACAAAATTAATCTTACCAAGTAGCGATTGAATATCCTTTTTTGACCTTGGTAAGGATAGCCTTTGAATTTCTTCCACCCGAATTAGATCAATTTTCATGCCTTCTACTGAGACAATGTGGCCTAGGAGCTTGCCTTTCCTGAGAGCAAAATGGGACTTTTTTGGATTCAATGAAATTCCGAACTGCCTGCACTTTAGAAAAACTCTTTTTAAATTCTTTATATGCTCTTCATGACTGTTGGAATAACTGTGATGTCATCAAGATAGATGAGGACAAACTTTTCCTTCTCACCCATGAAAGCTATGTCCATGGCCCTTTCAAAAGTGGCCTCAACATTCATTAATCCAAATGGCATTTTGGCGTACATGAAGGTACCCCAAGGAGTAGTAAAAGTAGTCTTCTCTTGGTCATCAAGATGAAAAAAAATCTAGTTATAGCCAGAAAAACCATCCAGGAAAGACATAACAGTAGCCCCTAAAACTCTTTGCAGCAAATGTTCCATCTTAGGTAGGGGATAGTTATCTTTCTTAGAGCATCTGTTTAGGTTTCTAAAGTCCACACATAACCTGACCTCACCATTTTTCTTTCTCACTATTACTAGATTTGCAATCCATTTAGAGTATCTTAAAGGGATTATGATCTTAGCATCAAAAAGATTTTTGATTTCTCTTTCAATTACAGGCAAAAGAAGAGGACTAATAGGTCTAAGCTTTTGTTTGAAAGGGATGGTGTCCTTTTCTAGTGGGATCTTATGTTGAATGATCTCAGGGTCATAATTTTTCATATTGCAGCAATATTCAGACTTCTGATTAGCAGTCAGTTCAGAGGACAGATTTATGAATTTAGGCTGACTTTTGCTTCCTATGTTGTGCTCGTGAACAACAAGCTCTTTTTCCTTCTTATCTGACTTGTAGGAGACATCGTTATGGTCGAATAGTTTTTCAAGAGGTACCAAACCCCGAGGTATATAATTGCTAGGAAGTTGAACAATATCATGCTGACCCAATTTTTGTTTTAGCTTATGCTTCTGGGATTCCTCTACATTTTGATTTTGCTGGTTGACATGCATATCAGAAAATTCATCTACCACCTGGAGAAATCTATTAAGTTCATCATCATCTTCAAAAACTTTCCAATATTTAATATTGTCAGGCAAAGATGGTCTATATTTGACTTGGATTTCATAATTGAGCCTGAGAGGCATGGGAGGAATAAACAGGTTGGCTAAAACAATAAGGGAATACGCAAGATGATTCATATCTCTGGGTATATAAGAAATTTTAAAAATGGAAAAAGAATCTCTAATTTTCCATACCTCATCCATGTAGGCTTTCAATCTGACATGCTTTGCTTGGAAAGTACTATTTACTTGTCGTATGATGAGATCCGCATCTCCGAACACCTTTAATCCTTTAATCCCCATCTCCTTGGTTGTGTTTAAGCCCAATATCAAAGCCTCATACTCTGCTATATTGTTAGTTTTGAAATAAAGCTTAAAGGACAAATGCATAGCCTCCTCCAAAGGAGAAATCAAAACTACCCCTGCACCTGTTGAATCTTTGGTACTGGCACCATCAAAATACATGGTCCAAACTAGAACACCCTTTTCATCAGTTGGCTATTCAGTGGGCTTCAGAAGCTGCAAAGGATCTGACTGAGAATCATATATTTGAAGAATACATGAGCCAAAGTCTGTGTCTACAGCATAAATAGGATGATTTACATAATTTTTTGCATCACTGATGATGTAGGCAAGTTGATTCTCTCTGTAAATTATTTTTCGCTCTCCTCCAAACACTGGGATCGTAGTATACAAAAGATCCATCTGCAAGGTACCCCCTAACCTTTTTCTCCATGGACGTGACAAGAGGAGTCCAAACTTGGGTGGGATATCAGCAACCACGACATCCATTACCATTCTTCTCATTGGCAATTGAGCAAGGTTTATAAGAAGGTCTTTTATGAGGCGAAGGCATCTGACTTTCCTAGAGTCAAAAGAGAATAGATCGTGATATGGTTTGGTGACCTCAAGCCCAAGCTCTTCCATCACTGCTTTGGGCATAAGATTATGTGATGCTCTTGAATCAAGCAAGCAGTTGTGAAGGACCTTATCATGAACATTTGGGATATATAGAAAGGTGGACAAGAGTCATATCAATCTTCTATCATAGGCCCTATAGTTTCTGTTGGCTTGTCATCTTGTAAGTTTACAAAATCAGCAGATGAAGAGGTCTTTGGTTCAAGGGACTTCAGGATGGCAGACTTGAAAACATCATTCTTCATAAGTTCGGTCAATGGCATAGGTATTTTTACTTTCTAAATTTATGATTCGAAATTGAAAGAGTATGATGATTTGTCAGAAGTTTTTACCTCATTAGAAGGAGCTCAAAGGATAGCTTTCTCCTTGACTTGGGGCTGAGATTGCTTATGCTGTTGTTTTTCAGAAATAGGGGTTTGATTTACAGGAGCAGCAAGTTGCTTGGCAACAAATTCTTTCTTCTTCACAGGAGCAACGAGAAATGGTTTAGGGGCAACATTTTTAGATCTTAAATTATAACCTTGCTAATCATCTATCTGATAGACAAATTCTTCAATACTTGCCTCATGAATCTCCTGATCCATATGGGCTTCTTCATGATCTACTTGTGTCAAAAAGGAGGAATCATTTTTGTCACCAAAACAATTTATGTCATTTGCTTCTTCAACTTCATCATGAGATAGTTGTTGTTCCTCTTCTAGCATTGCATTTTGGAAAGGGGGTCTGATACTTTGATCATCAACTACATTCTTGTCTCTGTGAAGGATCTGGACTTGTTGATTGTTACTTCTGTAAGGGAAAGCATTTGGATTTCTAGGGACAAAAGCATTTGGATCTTTTGTCCTTGCTGGTTGTTGACTCTGAATCTTCAATTTTGACATTTCAGATGTCAAGTTGTCCAACATCTTGGCCATCTTTTTCATTTTTCTATTAGAAGAAGAAGGGGGCTCAACAGAAAACTTCTTTCTCTCAACTTTTCCTTTGAGTTTCTAAGATGCCATAACATTTGATTTGACTTCAAGAGCAACATCTTCCATTAAAGCAAGTGTGGCTGATCTTCTTTCTCTATGGATTAAACAAAAGTCTGGATCAAAAGCAGCAGACAATGTGATCTTTTTTGATGCATCACTTGCCTTGATCTCTGCAGGGATATTTTCGAACATTATATTGAATATTTTGATGAAGTCTGAGACTAGCTCCCCATCTTCTCTTCTTAGGTTTCTGAATTCATAAATGTAATATAACATATCTCTTCTTTCTCCCTAGTGTTTTAAGAACACCTCATCTAGTTTCTCAATACCTATCACTGAATTTTCCTGTAGCTCTTTGAACCACTTCTGGGCTTGGCCATCCAAACTCTGCACAAAAACTCTGGTCCACACATCTTCTTCTGAAATGTTAATATTTTCAACATAAGCATAAAAGGCTTCTATATGTTCTTCGGCAGTATAATCCCCAGCTCCGATAAACTTTGGCATGTATTTATGATAATTTTCAGTTGGCATGGCAGATAAGGGATTGGGAAAGAAAAGTGGAGAATACCTATTTGCTAAGATTTGTTCCATCTTGGTTAAAAGGACAACCATGGAAATATTAGGGGTTGATACAGAGGAAGAATTTTCAGGAGATGAAGGTTGATATGGGATGGTTGAGTTTAATAAAAAAGATGGTCTCACTTCACTTTGAGAAAAAATTTCAGAAATGGGTGGAAAATAAGAGGCCTTGTAAAAATGACCAAGCAATAAGGCTAAGCTTTCTTATCCCTTAGAGGAAATATCATGTAAAATATCTTCGAGAATGGGCAGATTAGTATGAGTATAGAAAACACCCTCTATATGCTTTGTGGGTGAGGAATTCAAAGAAGAAGAAGAGGTTTATTTTTGCTGAGGGGACCCTGTAATTACCTCTTTAAGGTTGGATGTAATATCATGCTAAAAAATAGAGTCTGTAACATTAGAGGAAACTGAAGGCTCCTCAACCTTCAATCTTTCGGATAGAATTTCAATTTTCTGAGAACTATGAGTTTCAGCAGCAGGGGATTCAACTAGAGGCCTTTTAGATATGAAAGAAGAAGTGTCAGTTTGAATACCTGGATTTGATGTCTTTGCAGATCCAGAATCCTGTCTTTGTAAATCCTTTCCTGTACTGATGATCTTCTCAGGGTCTGGAACTAGTGCTTCCAGTGGGCCTTCTTAGTTCACCCTGGTGTGAGCTCTTTTTGGAGCCACTTCATTACAATGGAGTCACCAGATAGATGATTACAACCCAAATGATGTCCAGGCTTTGTCTATTATCAAAGTTGAATCTATGTCATCTCCCAAGTAAGTTGAGCTTCAATCTCTTATCCCCGGCAATGGCACCAATTTGTTATCACTCCAAGAAACTCTCTTAGGCTGTAATTCAGAGATGCATGGTAACTTAATCTTTTTGGAAACTATTTTCTCAATAATAGTTGTGGGTTTGGATCAAGATGAATATCTTCACCTCTGGATGGTATTTTCAAGACAGTCTAACTATATTCATGCAATACAAGGCCTTCAAGAGCTATTTATCAGATAGATTTGTATAACAAATGGATAAGAAAACCAATCGGTTAACCAAAACATACATAAACCATATATATGATGGGTCAACAAACTAGCCAAAGATGCTTATGAATATTGCTTAACAATCAAAAGTAAGATGACAGTTACCATAGGACCATTAAACAGAGACAAAAGAACGAATTCCACTCATATGTATAAACAAAGATGGAGGGTCTGACAATAACAAATGAAAGAAGCTTCCAAGTTGATGTATTAAAGAAAATGCCTTTCATACAAAACAGGAGAATATAGAACTCAAAATCGAACCTTGTGTTCATCTTATGTTTTCAGCTTTATAGCTTTTACAACACAGTATCTAGATCCTGAATTAATGGATCAGATATGCCTAAAATAGAAAGTCAAAACTAACTTAACAAAAGATAAGGAATGATCCTCAAAATGAGTTCAATCCCACATTCCATGGTCTTCATATCTTGTAGAGTCTTTGTTTAGTGTAGAATAGCCTTCCAAGGCTGATTGATGACTCTTCCAAGAGATGAAATTTGAATTTGCTGAGTTGTGTAAAAATATTAATTTGTTGCCACCAAATTAGGTACCAAAACCAACTTGGCTACCTTTTCTAATACTTATACACCAAAAATGGATCTTGAATCTGACTATATAATTCATCATCTATCGATTACAAGTATTTTCAAATGATTTGGATCAGTAAAACCTCGATCTGTGCAAAATTTAGCTTTCTCTGTCCAGTTACAGGTTTCGGTGGTTAACACAGAGGAATTCTAGGTGTATTAACTACCGAAAGCTCTGCTTTCAATGGTTAATGAATAGTCGTCCTATTTTCCTAAACCACCGAAAACTTAGCTTTGTCCAAAAATTCAAAATTTGCAAAAATGATTACCTTGATGCTTTGCTGAGTGTTCAAGGTCTCTTTGATGATGCAAGTCTTCCTCTTGTAGATCTGTGAACTTTAACTTGCTGTGTGGAAGACTGTGGTATATCCACCATTGTTGTAGCTAACTCGGCTAGAGTTTCCAAACCTGTTTGATCCTGTGTTGGAGGTTTAGACTCTTTTAACTTTAGACTCAGAAGTCTAAGTTGTCTGTATAGCTTCATGTTCTCTCTGATCAACACCCTGTTCCTGTCCTTGATTTTATCATGCCTTTCCTTGAGACTTTGGTTCATGTTAAAAAGTTCTGCATTTCTTTCAGTCAAGTCTATATTTTCCTTTTTAATAACTCTTTCTAAAACTTCCATCTCATAGATTTGTTTCAGAAGTTTATTGATTTTCTAAGCCTTGGATGTTGTAGGCTTGCTTGAAGAAGATTTTGCTAATGGTTGATTGTGTTCATCTGGAGGAGTTGGTGAGGGCAAGTTGGGATAATATTATGCAACTTTCTCAGCCTATTCATCACCTCGTGTCTCTGCTAACTCCTGCTCTGGCTCCGAGTCACTATATGGTAAGTTCAAAGGGTTATCTCCTTCAGCAAGGTCCTTGGTCTACTCACCCTCTTTACCAAACTGTAATTTCCTTTTGGTTCTTTTTATTTTATCAAAGGATGATTCTGTCGGCTCTCTTGGTGGTGAGATAGCCTTCCTTTTTTTTAGACTGCTCTTAGGGGTGATGGACTTCTTAGCAGCAGACTTCTTCCCCTTTTTATCTTGTTGAAAATTAGTTTAGAACTCATTCCAAAATAGGAAGTAATTCCAGTCCACTTGTTTCTTCTTCAAGGACTCCTTAACAATTAAAGTAATCAACCCTTGGTGTGACAACCTGCTAGCCACTTTGGTAGGCTTCGCCTTGACTTGTCTGACCATTTTTGTTAGGGATTTGTGCAGGTAGAAAGGAAAATTGATGGGCGACCTACCTGTGAAATGGTTCAATAGCTTGAAGTGATAAAACATAACCCTATTGTATCTACCTTTACAGGTGATATAGACAAAAATTGCCTTCTAGAGAGATTGCCACTTAGGTTGTAGATAAGACATTGATATGTGTTTTTTCCATATAAGATCCTTGTGCAGAGGCTATAGGTATGATCTAAATTCAATGTTTGAAGGCACAGTTGATTTGAACCAGCAATCCCCTATTTTAGAGAGGCCAGTGAACTCAGCTATGGCTGCCTCATCAACCACAAACTCCTCTTTTCCCATTGTTGCTGCTCTTCCATCATACGAGATAGAAAAGGTTTCAAACATATGTTGGTGGAAATCTGCCAATTTTTCAAAATATGCATAGACTCCAGTTTGCTTGAAGAAATCGGCCACCTCAGGGTGAGCCTCAAGGTACCAAAATCCATCCAATTCATCCCTTAGAACCGGCTCTGCTTTCGGCATTTAGGAATTGTTGACCTTTACCTATGATTTAGGAAAATCTTCGTGCCAGGGAGACAAATACTCTATGATTTAGGGTGACAGGGAGTATGAATTAGAGTAAAACAAATGAGACAGGGTGACTCAGAGTTCTAATTGCATAGCTCAACCACTAACCAAATCTAAGTAACAGACTGACTGAATACAAGCCGAAAATTTCGAGTTTAGGTGAGATATAAAATCAAATTGAAACAATATGGAATTCAAACTACCTGATGACTCAACTTGGCTTGATTGGTATGAAAATTGGCTCGATAACCATCTACTGAACTCAAACTCCACTCAGAAATCACCACAAAAAACGGGATTATGGCCTCTGAGTATGCATTTACTTGATGAAATCATGGGCTCAAGACTGTCACAATGACTCTCGGATTCAAATTGGTAATTAATGGAATTGAAATAGAGATTAATTGGGGTCATAATGGATCTGTGTCCTTGTGACTGGAGATAATGAGGAGCTATTGTGACTAATCGCTTCTGTTAGTCGGGAATCACACATGAGTTTTTGTGTCTCTGTCGAGCCTTAATTCTGAAATGAAAAATGTAGTTAAAAGGACAACATGGTATCAATCTTTGGATAGATACAATAATAGCATGCATACCTTACCACCTCCATGGACTTTCGACGGTTATGTCTTCATGATTATGGCAATTGACAGCTAGCTCATACGAAAGCATGGGATTTTCATTTTTTCCGTGGAAATCTTTTCGGTGGTTAACTGGGCTTTTGCTTTTCCCCCTTAACTACTAAGAACGAAGGCTTCCGGTGGTTAATGAGCGCTTTTCAGGCTCGGCTAAACCACTGAAACCTGAGATTCTCTCTTTTGCTTGACAAAACCAAATCAAAAGTTCTTTCCAAGTTTATTTATAGAAAATAGACTCTCTAACATACCTAAAGAAATTTAGAAATAAATTTTTTGGACCACAATCTATCACCTAAAAAGCAAAATCTCCATCAATTTATTTGAGGAGATAACACACAGCAATGCACCTCATAATTTTACATAGCCTGGTTGATAAGTAAATGTTCCATAATTTAGATAACTAAAAAACTTGACAGTGTATTTGATGTGTTGTTCCTGAGTTTATGCTTTAAGGCTATAAAGAACACTGTCAAGGCAACTGTAAATGATTTAAAGGAATGATTTGGGAATAAGGAATCAGAGAAATATTAAAGTAGATTCAGTTTCTCAACTACCTCTGTCTTTCTTCTTGTTGTTCTTGGATGCTAATGTCTCGCTCAATAGCAGCCCATGATCATTCTAACTCAACCTGGTTAGTTGTTGTTTGTAAAATGGTATTGAATAAATTTAAGGCAATACTGGTTTGATCCTGAAGGCTCAGTTCAATGTTGGGTTGTCTTCTATTTGGGATAGTCATGGATGATAAAACTTTATTTGTTTATAAAAGGATTTTAATCAGTTTGTTACTTCAGATTTCCAGAGATGAGATCAAGGAAAGCAATTTTAAAATCTAAAACAGTAATGTAAACACATTCAAGGCTATTTCCTAGTTTTGTAACAATTTCGAGAATTGTAAACAAAAAATAAACACTACAAAGAAATATAAGGCTTAAATCAAGAAATAATCTCATATTTCAATGGACAATGATGAAAGAAAAATGAGGTTTCTAACAAGAGTTAAGTATTAAGGAACAAAAGTTTTACAGGTCTTAAAATTACTAAAAGTGATTTCAGAGGAAAAATTGTAAATCTTTTGACATCCAAACCAATCTAAAATATAAATCAACGATGTATATAACTTCAAATTGATTACTTGTTAGAGAAAACATTAAAGGATAAATTTAACAAAGAATACTAAATAGGGAGAAGACACATAGCTACAAAGTTGCAGGATCCAGAATCTTGTTTGTGATCTATATTTTGATGTATTTCAAAACTTATATTACAAAATGGCTCTCTCCAAAATTTATGAAGCCTTTTCTCAGCCTTTAGAAACTATATTTATACATTTTCATCAATGTTTCTCATTGGTCACTAAACAACTTCCTAACATTTCAGTTACATAAAAGTAATGTCAACTGTTTACAATTTCTTTCAAATCTTAAATAATAAAAACATTTTAAAAGACTTAAGCCGATGTTGACGAACTTCCTTTTTCCGCATCAATACACTGAATGCATTTCCCTAAAAACTTCCCAAAGATCCTGGGAGCATCGGGTATCTCATTTGCTTCAAATGAGAAAAATCTCTTCTGCAATTCAGGCAGCCGACTTTCTATCATTGTTTCTATGAATTTAATAGTTTTCAACTTTAGATTTTAAGTTACCATCCACTTGTTGATCTCTGTAATGTTGATCAATTTGATGTTTGAAATCTCTGCTTTCTTTTCCTCCAGCTCTTCTCTAAAACTTAGCTGGTGCTTGGCAATATTGATTTTGCCTAACAATCCGGAACAACCATCTGTTCTGATATTCAATGAAACTCTTTCAAAGAGATCGAAGATTCCTTGGCAATCCTCATTAACTTCTCTTGTGATTCATTTATATTCGGCCAGTTTTGTTTCCCACACTTTTATCATTATGTCCCCTTTAACCTGTTCAAAAATAGATAATTTCCGAGTCTTTCCAATTTCTTCCTTTGATGAGGAAGCCACTGCCTTCTGAAAAGTTGTTCTAGCTGCTTTCGCCTCCCTTTCTTTCTGGAACACATTCTCCAAAGAATTATTTGATTCCTGAAAATAATTTTGGATCACTTCCAAATTCAAGAACACTTTCTGTTGTTCCTCCTCTATTCTTACATATATCTCTAATACCTATATCCTGAAATTTTCAAGTTCTACTACCTGGTTAGTAATAGAAACAATCTTATCTTGCAAATGTTTCTTCTCTTCTTCCAGCTTTTGAACCTGTTCCTGTGTGACCTGTATTAAGTGTTTTTCCTCATCCAATTCTTTATTCAATTTCTGGATTTCTTTCATATCCTTTAGTCTAGCTTGTTCTAGACCCTTCTGTATTCCCAACTGATATTTCTTTCATTTTCTTTTAGTTTGTCTTGCAACTGGATTATTGTTTGGTCCTCTTGTTCAAGCATAGATGTTAAATTTCCAACAGAATACATATTAGTTGATGCTATAGCACCCATTGTACCTACTAATTCTGTAGCAAACTCTCCATCCTTGAGTTTCTTTCCATCTATGATAACTCTATTCTTTTTAATTGTTCCTTCTCCTCTTGGATGAATTTCCTGTTTCAAGACTTCTCTTCTCTTTTTGCTGAGAAAGTAATCTGATGGGTGGATTTCATCTCTTGAAATCAGCTCTATATCACTGACATATAAAACTCCTTCATGGGGGGTTCTGAAAGTCAACTGTAATGGAGTTAAAGAGGTGATAGGACTACCAAGTTCTGTTGAAGTTGTTCCTCCTATTTTTTTCTAGAACATTCTTCATGATTTCTAGAATTGTTTCTGGCTCTTTTCCCTTATCCATTCCTGATTCTTTTGTTGGAGAACCCTCCTAGGGGAAGGTATCTATGTATTCTTCAACTTACCTTTTTCATTTTCTTTACCCTGAGTATTAGTTTCAAACCCTGGAGGGGATCCTTGTTGTTCTGGCGATGGGGTCAAAATTTCACCCTGTAAAATCTTAGGCAGGCAGCTTCGCCTATGGCTTTGAAAAGATTTGAACCCAGCCTATGAGTTAGGTGGCAAGGCCCGGACTCTGTTCAACACTTCTGCATATGACTTAACATATTTAAAAATATAATCATAAATAGATACTTCATGTTCATATGCCTTTAAATTACAATGTATGTAATGCCTACTTATTATTTGGTAGGGGTCATCTTTTCTGTGCTCAATATTTACTAACTTCACTTCTTCCAATGACTCAGACTCTACCTTAAAATGGCCTAAATTTGATAAAGGAAATTTCCCAATATGAACAGGGAGAGATGGCCATGCTTTTTTCTGGAGTGCTTTTAATTCCAATCCAACACCTCCCTTAGCTATCTGATGAGCTACTTCTTTTCACACCAATCTGTCTGGTAAGAATTTTGGGAGTGCATGAGGGGGAATGGAACAACCATAAACCCTAATGTATGAAAAAATTTCCTCAATAAACCAGTCGACAACTGATTTAAGACTTTCTATGACTGCATCAGAAATGTGAGGGGGTTCGCATCCAAAAAATAATTTGTGCATAAGAATAATGAAAAAATGATAAACCTCGTAAAATGCCTCTTTAGAATTTTCTTCCCAAAGGGCTGAGTGATATTTATGAACAGGCTCTGGGCAGGAAATTCTCCAACTCCAATTCATTAATGGAAAGGGGGTCATAAAATAGATTGCATTCATAATGTATGCAGACATATAAAAAGACATTGGTTGTCCCTTTAACTTGGCTGCTTTGTAATTCAAAATTTCTTGCATTAGGTTATCCAAAAAAAATTTATGCCAGTTAAAACCATTTCCTTCTGAAACTTCCTCTAAGAAGGGTACCCAATCTGCATGAAAGTGACAGGGATCTTTTCTCCCAAAAAGTCTGCATAACATCATGGCTATATAAACGATATATTCATTTAAGGAGGTTGTAGAATAAATCCCATGAGTATCATCCCTAACCTTTTCTTCAGACCTCGCCCATCCTCTAATCATGTCGGGGTATGTCTGGTCTGCCTCAATGCATTCTTTTCTCTAAAATTCAGCTAAAAATTCAGCATTAAAGGTGTGTTTATGATTCGGCGAGAGTTTATACATTACTTGAATGTTCTCAGGCCTGAATGAGCCAACGATAGCTCCTTGCTCATTCTGAATGCTCCTTGTTGGGATATCTACCTTATCCAGAGCCTAGCTAACCATATCAGTATATGTCACCAGCCTCATACATGAAACAACCTTATGAAGTTAAGACTCGGCAATGTCCCGGAGATGATTTTCAGAATCGGGGTCAGCATTCTTTAGCCAGTACTCCAGCAATTCAGAAATTTGAGTCCATGATTTGATTGAGTTTATGACATGTGGAGTAGTATCAGAGATAATATCACCTTCCTGTGTGTCTTCATATTTCTTCGGTGCCCTTTTCGATGCCATGGCTCTGCGTTTGTCTTGAAAACCTATCACATAAAGTGGATGAATAAGCTCAGCTTAAAATGAAAATACAGACGTTCGAACGTTTACTTTGAATATATTTTAAAAATGACGAGATTTGTACAACTGTCATGAAATTAAATCTCTTAATGCAAAAGATATTTTATCGAGATATGCTTTTAATGTCTGTACTTAGGCGCTGTCGATTTTTTCAAATAAAACAAGAAACTTACTTAATCAGAAAACAAAGCATTAATGAATACTTAAATATTGTTTACCATTAAATTTGTTTTTTTTGAAAGAGGATTGATTAGTGTTAATTATAAAATAAATCTGAAAACATCACTTTTCAGGGTTTCGGAAATCATGATGTCGAAAGATATGTCGTCAAAACAATCCGATCTCCGAAATCGCGAAATCATGAAATCGTGATGTGTTAATTAAGATTTAAACGTTTTTTTGTATCACAATAATTAATTGATATTAGACACTATTGGGATTTCAGAAATTTTGATGTCGAGGAGTATGTTACCAATGAAGTCCGATCCCCGAAATCGCGAAATCGCGACGGTTTGCTCCCTTTTTAAACCTGACTTAATTCATTTTAATTAACTTACTAATCACAATTTTGACCGAAGCAAAATTTTAGTTTGATTTAAAGTGCACTGTAGATCAGGTTTTCATAGTTTAGGATTTCGGGAAACATGATGACAAGAGACGTGTTCTCATAGAACCGCAAATCCCAAAATCGCGAAATCGCAATGGCTCGTTTCTTTTTTCAAAATAAGACTTAAATTATCTTAATTAAATGGATGATCATGATTAGGGCCAAAACATAATTAGTTTAATCTAATGTGATTTATGAATCGGGGTATCGAAAATTGGGATTTCGGGAAACATGATGACAAGAGACACGCTCTCATAAAACCACGAATCCCGGAATCGTGACATAATTATGTTAACTTTAAAACTTTCTTAGAAGAGACTAAACTAATCACAATGTTTTAATTAAGATTTAAATGTATCGGAAAATCGGGGATCGGGGTTTCGTGATTCAAATTGCATCAAACATCTATTTACAGAAAACTCCGAATCCCGATTTCTTTAATGTTTAAATTAAAAAATCACAAATTTAGAATTGCAACCCATTTAAAATAATTATTTGAAAGAGTGTTGCAAAATTTATACTTTGTAAACTTATTTCTTATTTTTCCATTCATTATACAAAAAACAATTGATGAAAAATGTATCGTGAATTTTAGAAATGATGAAGCCCTTATTTTAAGAAAGTCGAAACCCGAAAAACACAAAAAAAAAAAAATCTAGGCCTTAAGTATAAAAGATTTAGGATCAGTTTCAACATAGGCTCCAATTGGGGACCTCGTCTCCCTGTGGGACGAGGATAACATATAGAATCAGTGCCTTCATTGGGTAAATGGTGTCAAGGGTTTATTACTGCCAAACTATTAAAGGAGAGGAAAAAGAGAGATTTTATAAAACCTTTGAAAACCTTTTTAAACTTCTTATTTTCTTTAAACTCAGTTGTAATCTTATTCAAAATATTCTCCCTCTCATTCTAAATTTAAGTTAGTATTAAGATGATTAGAACAATCTTAAGAAACTCAACAAATTTGTAAATTTCAGCTTGCATTAATCAAAATAAATTTTTTAATTTTTAATTGGGGAGCTCTATTTTGACTTAAGATGAATATCCAGTTTTGAAAACTTGATAACTAGAATAGATTAATAGATAAGTATGACAACCTTGCAGACACCTCAGATATTGCTTCACTGCCAGCGGGCCTATTCAGTACCCCGGTGAAGTTATCTGTCCCCTTTTTACTGAATTTCCTTTCACTGCTTCAAGTGTTAATTATATTTTTACACTCAGATATTGCTTCACTGCCAGCGGGCCTGTTTAGTACCCTGGTGAGGTTATCTATTTCTTTTATATTTAGACGAGGGAAATCATTTAAATGAATTTCCTTTCATCGTCTGTGGGACTAGATGGGGGCAATCAAATATGAATTTCCTTTCACCATTTGTCTTATAGTTAGCTTGTGCATACGAAGCGGGGGCAATTAGTGATACTTAAAATATCAGGGGTGGTTATCTGAGTAAAAATTTATAATAGAGGTTTGTCAACCTGTTTTGATTATTCTAGACCAATTTTTCCCAATTTTCAAAACTCCTCAGTCTGTAGAGAAAAAGGGAAAGATTATTTTCAGGGGTTTTCTTTTGAGCAAGCTTAAATCATCAGACAAACTGTTAAGAAACCTAAGAGAGTTAGAATCAACCCAAACATAACCACTTTTAGTCAGAAAATAAGAACTATGAAGACTGGACTTACTGAATTCAATCATTTGTTGATTTTCAAGGTTAATACATAATCTCTCCTATTTTGATGAGAAATCCCAAAAACGTGAAAGACAGTATCGAGGGTAAAAAAGGAGGTGTTCAACAATCTGTAAGACATAAAACATAGGTTATGATTTCAAAAATAACTCTTTGGACTCTTTTCTTCTTATTTATTTATTTATTTATTTTAAGGAAATATTCTTAACTAATTTTTATTTTGTTTTTATTTATTTACAAAATGAGAATGTATTTTCTAAAAATGAAAAACAAAATGGTATATAGAATGAGATCTTCTATAAATTAATTATTCCATATAATTCTTTAAAAAACGCCCATTAACAGGGGCATTCAAGATATTACCATCCAAATTTTCAAGCAGAAATGAATTTTTTCCTTCAGAAGATGCTACCTTAAATGGTCCATACCAAATATGATCAAATTTACCATTTTTTCCTGAATCTTCTTTTCAATCATCCCACCTCAAAATCAGATCGTCGGGGAGAAAATTCCTGTCCTTGGATTTACGATCAAATAATATATTCATGTCATCCTGGTACTTCTACAAGTTTTCATCCACTACAGCCCTGTGCTGCTGAACTTCAATTAGCTGATTTATCCTTCTTGTGAGAGGGTTTGGTTCTTCCTTCTCGTCTTGCCATAGTTTCATCACAGGAAGTGCTAGATTTATGGGCAACACTACATCTGTTCCATATACCATTTGAAAAGGAGAAGTACCGATAGACTTTTTTGTGCCTATTTGATTTTCCCACAGAGCATATTTTAAATGCAAATGCCAAGATTTTTTATTTTCATTTAAGACTTTCTTGATTATACTGATTAAGCTCTTGCTAGAAGATTATGCCAAACCATTTCCCTAAGGATAGTATGTTGTGGAATGACCCAGCACAATATTATATTTCTGGCAAAAGCCAACCATTGCCATAGATTTAAAAGCCTGTGCATTTTCTGTGACTATCTTTCTGGGACAACCGAACCTAGACAAGATATTCTCTTCTAAAAAGTCTATAACTACTGAATCAGTAGCATTCCTTGTTGGGATAGCTTCCACCCATTTGGTGAAATAGTCTGTAGCGGTTAGAATCCATATGTGTTGAGCAATTGAATGAGGATTAATCTCCCTTGTGAAGTCTAGTCCCCATTGTTGAAAAGGAGCTTCTGTCTTGACTGGGACCAATGGCATCGCTAGTAGTTTATGTTTTCCTGTAAAGAATTGGCAAGGATTGCAAGCTCGTACCTTAGCATTGACATCTCGAAAAGTTTAGGCCAGTAATAACCGACCCTTAGGATTTTATATGCCATATCCCTCCAAGCGTGGTGCCCTCCATAGACTCCTTCATGGAATTGACCTATAACTTCTTCTGTTTTTTATTCGACCAGACAGACTAAGAGGAAACCAAGCGGGTCTTTCCAGTATAATTGTTTTTCGGAAATACAGTATTTAACTGCATGTTGCTTCAGCATTCTAGCTTTGGATGGAGACAGGTCAGCTGGACATTTCAAAGTTAATAAGTATGTTACTATGTCCTTATACCAATTCGACGACGTGAATTTCTCCTCGATCCTGTTTTTGATTATTTGGTCCTCAAGTTCATTCAAGTCTACCCATCCTTCTTCCTCCTGAGAACTATTTATCCCAAGAGCCCTGAAATTGGATTCATCTAAAAGCTTAGCTAGACCTTGTCCTTTTACCAATTTTGTCGGTTTAACCTCCAAGTCAAACTCTTGAATCTTTGCAAGTCATCTTCCTCTTTTACCATCATTGTCTGCTTGAACCAAGATATCTTTTACAACACTAGTGGGTACATATGCAATCACTTTAGAATGTAAAACATAATTTCTGAAAGCTTTCAATGCTTCTACCATGGCATACACTTGCTTTTCCATTATGTTATATTTGCTAAAGAAGGCTATCAGAGACTTTTGCTAAAGAAGGTTATCGGTTGCTCGAAACCTTCTTCGTTCTTCTGAAGGAGTACAATAGCAAGCATGTGTCCTTAGGCAAATGAAAAAATAAGAAAATCTTTGAGACAATCTGGGCTCACTAGAACTGGTGCCTCACTTATAACCTTCTTAATATGGGCAAAGGATGCTTTAGATTCTACTGTCCATTTTACTTCACTGTTTTTTCTGAGCATATCTGTAATCAATTTAACAATTTCAACGAAGTTGGGAATAAATCTTCTCAAGAAATTTATTTTTCCTAAAAATGATTGAATTTCTTTGACATTCCTAGGAATAGCTATTGTATCTATAGCCTCTACTCTTTTAGGGTCGATCCTGATTCCATTTTGGGATACGATGTGACCCAACAACTTGCCTTCTTGCATAGAAAAATGAGACTTTTTAGGATTTAAGGATAGACCAAACCTGCGGCATTTTTAAAAACGTTTGTTTGAGATGAATCATATGGTCTTCATCCGATTTATAAAAAACAATAAGATCATCCAAATAGATGACTACAAACTTGTCCCATTTGTTGACGAAAGCAATATCCATTACGCGTTGAAAAGTAGCTCCTACATTCATTAGTCCAAACGACATTTTATCGTACATAAACGTGCCCCAAGGAGTGGTAAATGCTGTTTTTTCCTTATCAAGATCACTGACGAAAATCTGATTATAACCTAAAAATCCGTCAATCATTGACATTCTATTAGCCCCTACTACTTTTTCAAGAACATGGTCCATTTTAGGTAGAGGATAATTATCTTTGAGAGAAGATTTATTAAGATTCCTGAAATCAACACATAGTCTGATTTCCCCATTTTTCTTTCTAACTGGGACTAGATTAGCTACACAATCAGAATATCTTAGGGTTACAATTATCTTAGTGTCAAGAAGTTTTTTGACTTCTCGTTCGATAACAAGTAATAAAATAAGGTTAAATTGTCGGAGTTTTTGTTTAAAAGGTTTGACACCTGGTTTGAGAGGTATTTTATGTTCAATCACAGAAGTGTCATATGTTTTCAATTCTTCGTACGACCATGCAAAAACATCTTTATATTTTCTTAACAATTCCGTGTATTTATTTTTGTTTTCTATTGATAAATATTTGGATAGTTTAACCATTTGGGGGTTTTCTTCAGTTCCTATATTACAATCTTCAACCTCCTCTGGTTGGGGTTGTAAAGTAGTTTTAGAAGGTATATCATCTTTATTAAAAATTCTTTCCAAAGGGATTAGACCCTTGGGGATTTGGTTGTTCTTGAGAACAAGCATTCGGTGGTTTGCAATTTTATCATGAAAATCTTTAGAATCCTCCCCTTCTTGCATGATCCAAATAGGATCATTTTGTTTTTCTTGATCGGTATGCGTTTCTGCAAATTCATCTAATGATTCTAGAAACTTTCGAAGCTACTCATCGTCTTCAAAAACCTAACAATGTTGTATATTATTAGGTATTGAAGGGCGATGTCTCATTTGTATATGATATTTTAAATTAAAAGTAGTCGAGGGTGTGAAGGTGGATGCTGCTTTGGCTAAAGCATCAACCTGTTGATTCTCAGATCTTGGGACGAAATGAAAATTCACATATGTGAAGAAGTTCTCGATTAAATCCCAGACACAATTCCTATAGGACCGTAATCTAGGATGCTTAGCTTGATACTGCCAATTCACCTGTTTTATAATTAACTCTGCATCACCAAAGACTTCGAGTTTCTTAATTTTGATCCTTCTAGCAGCTTCTAATCCTAGCACTAAAGCTTCATATTCGCATACATTGTTTGTACAATCTACATTCCATTGGAGCCTATATGAAAAAGGAATAAAAAATTGATCGTCGAGAGCCATCAGAAGTTCTCCTGCCCCGGCTCCAAGATAGGAGGAAGCACCATCAAAATACATTTTCCATACACTAGTACTATATACATTTTTCTCTATTTCTTTTTTTTCAATTTTTTCTTCTATACATTTATCATCTACATCTACTTCAAAATCATCATCTAAAGATAATATACAATTTCCTAAATCTTGGTCGGCAATATAAACTGGGTGATTGTTGGGGTTATTCGGATCACCTACAGTAAATTCCAACCTAGTCTCCCTGTAAAGATGAGTGAATTGGCCTCCGAAAACTGGAATTGTAGCATATGTCATATCTAGTTGGAGAGATCCTCCAAGCTTGGCACCCCATGATCTAGATAATAGCATACCATACTTTGGGGGAATGTCAACGACTACTACATCCATAAGAATACTTTTAGCAGGTATTTGAGCCAAACCTACCACTAGGTCTTTAATCATAGCTATGCATTTTACCTTCCTCGAATCGAAAGAATATAAATCACCATAGGGTATTGTGATTTTGAGACCAAGTTTTTCCATTATTGCCTTTGGCATAACATTGTGGGAATCTCTGGAATCCAACATACAATTATGGAGAAGGTGGTCAAATAGGGTTAATGTAATATAAAAAGGAGCCATGGTGTCTCTTGCACCTTCGACGTGTGGAACGAAGACTAAGATAGGTTTGTCATCCTCTAAGTTGATGGCATCGGCATGGATTTCATCTTCGGAAAAATTAATCATTTTGGCAATTTGTTTTCTGTATATGAGATTTTTAGCTAACTCAACAAGGGGAATAGGAATTTTGATTTTATTTATTTCATTTTCCAAATTGAAGTTTCCTAGAGCCTTTTCATTTTCGATGTTTGGGGCTTCCATACCTTTCTTCTCAGTTTTACGTTGAGATGTGACCTTATTTTCTTTTATAGGAGCTTGTGTTTTCACAGGGAATGTTCCTACCGGTTCCATCTGTACAGGTTGTGTATCAGCTGTATTTCTTTTTGCAGACTATTTATCTTCAACTTTTGGAGTTACCTCATCAGTTTCACTTCTTAGCAAATTCTTTTTTGTCGGAACATTTAGGAGATTTTTATTTCTTGGTCTCAAATTATATTTTCCCTGTAGTTCAGCAATAATATCATCTGCAATATTTTGATATGTGAAATCATCAGTCATATTATTGTTAACATGTTCTTCTGATGTACTTTCTTTACTTAAAGATGCTTCATAATTCTGTATTGATAAATAAGGGGATTTATTATCATCGCCAAGATTACTAATATATTCATCGATTTCTTCAAAATCTCCTAAATCTTCCTCTCCGATGTAGTTTTCACTTTTAAAAGGTGTTTGAATTTTTTGATCTTCATTTTTAATTATTTTCTGTGGTCCTTGAGGTTCATGATTTCTTCGAAAATCTTTTCTGGGGAAATTATCTCTTTTCGATTTCTCTAGTTCGATTTTCGAGATCTTGTTTGAAAGTTCTCGAATGACCCTAGCCATCTCTTCTATTCTAGCTCCTGAGGATTTTCTTGAGCCTGAAGGTCCACCTTTCTCTTTAAATTTTTTATTTTCTTTGTTTCTGGTTTCAGTCTTTGCTTTAAGTTTCCCTGATTCCATCATATTTGATTCAATTTCAAGCACATCATCCTGCATTTTTGTGAGATCTATTGATCTCCTTTCTCTCAACAATAAAGAAAAGTTGGGGTCAAAAGAGCCAACAAAAGTCACCTTAGCTACAGGTTGTGAAGGTTTAACCTCAACTAGAATTTTATTATACAACTTAATGAACCTCTGTGTGAATTCTAGGACTGACTCAAAGTTTTTCTTTCTAAGGGCTCCGAATTCAGTTAAGTAGTAGATGTGATCCTTCCTCTCTCCCCATTGTCTAATAAATGCACTTTCAAGTTCTTCATAGGATCTTGAAGATCTAGCTGCTAAGGATCTGAACCAGGTCCTCACCTGTCCCTCGAAAGTTTGAACAAGGAGTCTAGAATAAAAATCTTCATGCTCTATTCCGAGTATGTTAGAAAATTGATCAAAAAAGTTTATATGTTCTTGGGAAGTCAAATCACCTTCCCCTATAAATTTCAGAAGTCTTTTCATATAATTCTCGGGGAGATCATGAAGAGGAATGGGAAGAACTAGGGGAGCATATCTAGCAGCTACTTTAGCGAAAATCCTAGGAAGCGGAACTTGACCACCTCCAGGGGCACCACCTCAAGCTCCAGCACCTCCTTGTGCAGCCATGGTTAGATTTGGGACTAAAGTTTGGACAGTGTGAGGAGACGATTCTCAAAAAACTAGAGAAGAAACTTCAGGAAATGAGAAAGTATCAAAAGAGGGGGGAAGTGAAAGTGATCTTTCAAAAATTTTCGATGAGTTTGATTGTGTAAAGTCAGGTTGATCTATAGTATATGTGGACAAAAAGACTTGTTTAAGTGATTTTCGCGATTTTAAAATTTTTTCTGGATCGGAGACTGGCGATGTCTGCTTGCTATCTGGGTTTTTTCTGGTGTTCTTTCGGCTACTAGCCAGTTTATTTATTGTGGAGTCACCAAGTGAAAAATAATAGCCTTAGAAGGTTTTATGTTCTTGTTCACTATCAAAAACAGAAAATGTCAATGTCGTTATTCACAGGGAAAAGATTCGTTTCTTCGTTCCCCGACAACGGTGCCAAAAAGATGTTGTTCCTGAGTTTATACTTTAAGGCTATAAAGCATATTGTCAAGGCATCCATAAATGATTTAAAGGAATGATTTGGGAATAAGGAATCATAGAAAGATTAAAGAAGATTTAGTTTGTCAACTGCCTTTGTCTTGCTTCTTGCTGTTCTTGGATGCTAATGTCTCGCTCAATAGCATCCCATGATCGTTCTAACTCAACCCGGTTAGGTGTTGTTTGTAAAATGGTATTGAATAAATTTAAGGCAATACTGGTTTGATCCTGAAGGCCCAGTTCAACGTTGGGTTGCCTGCTATTTGGGGCAATCATGGATGATAAAACTTTATTTGTTTATAAAGGGATTTTAATCAGTTTGTTACTTCAAATTTCCAGAGATGAGATCAAGGAAAGCAATTTTAAAATCTAAAACAGTAATGTAAACACATTCAAGGTCGTTTCCTGGTTTTGTAACAATTTCGAGAATTTCAAACAACAAATAAACACTAGAGAGAAATATAAGGCTTTAATTAAGAAATAATCTCATATTTCAATAGACAATGATGAAATAAAAAGGAGGTTTCTAACAAGAGTTAAGTATTAAGGAACAAAAGTTTTACAGGTCTTAAAATTACTAAAAGTGATTTCAGAGGAAAAACTGTAAATCTTTTGACATCCAAACCAATCTGAAATATAAATCAACGATGTATATAACTTAAAATTGATTACTTGTTAGAGAAAACATTAAAGGAAAAATTTAACAAAGAATACTAAACAGGGAGAAGACACATAGCTACAAACTTGTAGGATCCAGAATCTCGTTTGTGATCTATATTCTGATGTATTTCAAAACTGATATTACAAAATGGCTCTCTCCAAAATTTATGAAGCCTCTTCTCAGCCTTTAGAAACTATATTTATAGATTTTCATCAAAGTTTCTCATTGGTCACTAACCAACTTCCTAATATTTCGGTTATATAAAAGTAATGTCAACCGTTTACAATTTCTTTCAAATCTTAAATAATAAAAACATTTTAAAAGATTTAAGCCGGTGTTGACGAACTTCTTTTTTCCATATCAATACACTGAACGCATTTCCCTAAAAGCTTCAATAATATCCTGGGAGCATCAGGTATCTCATTTTCTTCAAATGAGAAAAATCTCTTCTGCAATTCCACAGCCGACTTTCTATCATTCTTTATGTGAATTTAACATTTTTCAACTTTAGATTTGAAGTTACCATTCACTTTTTGATCTCTGTAATGTTGATCAATTTGATGTTTGAAATCTCTGCTTTCTTTTCCTCCAGCTCTTCTCTAAACCTCAGTGGGTGCTTGGCAATATTGATTTCGCCTAACAATCCGGAACAACCATCCGTTCTGATATTCAATGAATCTCTTTCAAAGAGATCGAATATTCCTTGGCAATCCTCATTAACTTCTCTTGTGATTCGTTTATATTCATCCAGTTTTGTTTCCCACACTTTTATCATTATGTCCCCTTTAACCTATTCAGAAATAGATAATTTCTGAGTCTTTCCAATTTCTTCCTTTGATGAGGAAGCCACTGCCTTCTGAAAAGTTTTTCTAGCTGCTTTCGCCTCCCTTTCTTTCTGGAACACATTCTCCAAAGACTTATTTGATTCTTGAAAATAATTCTAGATCACTTCTAGATTCAAGAACACTTTCTGTTGTTCCTCCTCTATTCTTACATATATCTCCAATACCTGTATCCTGAAATTTTCAAGTTCTACTACCTGGTTAGTAATAGAAACAATCTTATCTTGCAAATGTTTGTTCTCTTCTTCCATCTTCTGAAACTGTTCCTGTGTGACCTATATTAAGTGTTTTTCCTCATCCAAGTCTTTATTCAATTTCTGGATTTCTTTCATATCCTTTAGTCTAGCTTGTTCTAGACCCTTCTGTATTCCCCAACTAATATTTCTTTCATTTTCTTTTAGTTTGTCTTGCAATTGGATTATTGTTTGGTCCTTCTGTTCAAACATAGATGTTAAATTTCCAACAGAATACACATTAGCTGATGCTATAGCACCCATTGTACCTGCTAATTCTGTAGAAAAATATCCATCCTTGAGTTTCTTTCCATCTATGATAACTCTATGCTTTTTAATTGTTCCTTCTCCTCTTGGATGAATTTCTTGTTTCAAGACTGCTCTTCGCTTTTTGCTGAAAAATTAATCTAATGAGGGGATTTCATCTCTTGAAATCGACTCTAGATCACTGACATATAAAACTCCTTCATGGGGGGTTCCGAACTTCGACTGTAATGGAGCTAAAGAGGTGATAGGACTACCAAGTTCTGTTGAAGTTGTTCCTCCTATTTTTTCTGCAACATTCTTCATGATTTCTGGAATTATTTCTGGCTCTTTTCCCTTATCCATTCCTGATTCTTTTGTTTCAGAACCCTCTGTGTCTAGGGAAGGTATCTATGTATTCTTCAACTTACCTTTGTCATTTTCTTTACCCTGAGTATTAGTTGCAAACCCTGGAGGGGATCCTTGTTGTTCTAGCAATGGGGTCAAAATTTCACCCTGTAAAATCTTAGGCAGGCAGCTTCACCTATGGCTTTGAAAAGATGTGAACCTAGCCTGTGAGTCAGGTGGCAAGGCCTGGACTCTATTCAACACTTTTGCATATGACTTAACATATTCAAAAATATCATCATAAATAGATACTTCATGTTCATATGCCTTTAAATTACAATGTATGTAATGCCTACTTATTATTTGGTAGGGGTCATGTTTTCTATGCTCAATATTTACTAACTTCACTTCTTCCAATGACTCAGCCTCAACCTTAGAATGGCCTAAATTTGATAAAGCAAATTTCCCAATATGAACAGGGAAAGATGGCCATGCTTTTTTCTGGAGTGCTTTTAATTCCAATCCAACACGGCCCTTAGCTATCTGATGAGCTACTTCTCTGCACACCAATCTGTCTGGTAAGAATTTCGGGAGTGCATGAGGGGGAATGGAACAGCCATAAACCCTAATGTAGGAAAAATTTTCCTCAATAAACCAGTCGACAACTGATTTAAGTATTTCTATGACTACATTAGAAATGCGAGGGGGTTCGCATCCAAAAAATAATTTGTGCATATGAATAATGACAAAATGACAAACCTCGTAAAATGCCTCTTTAGCATTTTCTTCCCAAAGGGCTGAGTGATGTTTATGAATAGGCTCTAGGAAGGAAATGCTCCAACTCCAATTCATTAATGGAAAGGGGGTTATAAAACAGATTGCATCCATAATGTATGCAGACATATAAAAAGACACTGGTTGTCCCTTTGAATTGGCTACTTTTTAATTCAAAATTTCTTGCGTTAGGTTATCCGACAAAATTTTATGCCAGTTAAAACCATTTCCTTCTGAAACTTCCTCTAAGAAGGGTACCCAGTCTGCATGAAAGTGACAGGGATCTTTTCTCCCGAAAATTCTGCATAACATCATGGCTATATAAACCATATATTTGTTTAAGGAGGTTGTAGCATAAATCCCATGAGTATCAGCCCTAAAATTTTCTTTAGACCTCTCCCATCCTCTAATCATGTCGGGGTATGTCTGTTCTATCTCAACACATTATTTTCTTTGAAATTCAGCTAAAAATTTAGCATTAAAGGTGTGTTTATGATTCAACGAGAGTTTATACATTACTTGAATGTGCTCAGGCCTGAATGAGCCGACGATAGCTCCTTGCTTGTTATGAATTCTCCTTGTTGGGATATCTACCTTATCCAGGGCCCAACCGACCATATCAGTATATGTCACCAGCCTCAGATGCGTAGCAACCTTATGAAGTTCAGACTCAGCAATGTCCCGGTGATGATTTTAAGAATCAGGGTCAGCATTCGTTAGCTCGTACTCCAACAATTCAGAAATTCGAGTCCATGATTTGATTGAGTTTATGGTGTGTGGAGTAGTATCAGAGATAATATCACCTTCCTGTGTGTCTTTGTTTTTCTTCGGTGCCTTTTTAGGTGCCATGGCTCTGCGTTTGTCTTGAAAAACTGTCATAGAAAGTGGATGAATAAGCTTAGCTTAAAATGAAAATACAGACGTTCGAACGTTTACTTTGAATATATTTTAAAAATGACGAGATTTGTACAACTGTCATGAAATTAAATCTCTTAATGCAACAGATATTTTACCGAGATACGCTTTTAAAGTCTGTACTTAGGCGCTGTCGATTTTTTCAAATAAAACGAGAAACTTACTTAATCAGAAAACGAATCATTAATGAATACTTAAAGATTGTTTACCATTAAATCTATTTTTTTTGAAAGAGGATTGATTAGTGTTAATTATAAAATAAATCTGGAAACATCACTTTTTGAGGTTTCAGAAATCGTGATGTCGAAAGATATGTTGTCGAAAAAATCCAATCTCCGAAATCGCAAAATCATGACGTGTTAATTAAGATTTAAACGTTTTTTTGTATCACATTAATTAATTGATATTAGACGCTATCGGGATTTTGGAAATTCTAATGTCGAGAAGTATGTTACCAATGAAGTCCGATCCCTGAAATCGCGAAATCGTGACGGTTTGCTCCCTTTTTAAACCGGACTTAATTCATTTTAATTAACTTTATAATCACAATTTTGACCAAATAAAAATTTTAGTTTGATTTAAAGTGCACTGTAGATCGGTTTTTCATAGTTTGGGATTTCGGAAAACATGATGACAAGAGACGTGTTCTCATAGAACCGCGAATCCCGAAATTGTGAAATCACGATGGCTCGTTTATTTTTTCAAAATAAGACTTAACTTATCTTAATTAAATGGATGATCATGATTAGGGCCAAAACATAATTAGTTTAATCTAATGTGATTTATGAATCGGGGTATCGGAAATCAGGATTTTGGGAAACATGATGACAAGAGACGCACTCTCATAAAACCACGAATCCTGGAATCGCGACATAATTATGTTAACTTTAAAACTTTCTTAGAAGAGACTAAACTAATCATGTTGTTTTAATTAAGATTTAAATGTATCGAGAAATCGGGGATCGGGGTTTCATGATTCAAATTGCATCAAACATCTATTTACAGAAAACTCCGAATCCCGATTTCTTTAATGTTTAAATTAAAAAATCGCAAATTTAGAATTGCAACCCGTTTTAAATAATTTTTTGAAAGAGTGTTGGAAAATTTATACTTTGTAAACTTATTTTTTATTTTTCCGTTCGTTATCCAAAAAACAATTGATGAAAAAGGTATCGTGAATTATAGAAATGACGAAACTCTTATTTTAAGAAAGTCGAAACCCGAAAGCCACAAAAAATAAAAAATCTAGGCCTTAAGTATAAAAGATTTAGGATCTGTTTCAACATGATGGATAAATCATTTTCCCTGGTCATGGGTCTTAAAGAAAAAGTTAAATATTTCAAACAAACACTTACTACATTCCTTGATTCAGGTGGATCTCAGAATGGTCCAAAATTGATTTCCTCAAATCCTCTTGAAAATGACTTCTTTGTGTAGAGCTCAATGAGATATTTCCAATGGTGTGAGAATCACCCTAAATGGAGTTTATATGAAAATGTTATGGCTCTTCAATTATTTGGTCAAACATGGTAAAAGATCAAAAAGGGGGTGACACATGGCACCATTGGAAGGGTGAGGTGTGGTAAATATGTACATGTCATATGGGTTGAGTCAACATATCATACGGGTGATCAATTAGTGACTTGGACCAACCGAAATTGAACATGTGGCATGACCATACAGGAACAGGTGGACCAATGAGGGACTGCCATGTGGTAGCCTCCCATTATCCTAATATGGCCAAGGTTGAATAAAATTTTGTTGAGATCCCGAAGGATAAAACTCGAGTCTCTCTCCTAATACCTTCAATGACCTCACCAATATACCAAACACCTGAGTCTTAACCATATGGCTTGACTTGTAATTATGTTGGTTGAATCTTTAGTTAGAGGGAAAATAAGATGAAGGGCATAGCCCCCGATCCCATGATTAATGTGAAACTGTAGTCCAAGATTCATTGGTGTCATTTTATGTATACCATCGCATATATAAAAAATTATATCCAATAACATTAATATAACATATAACAGAGCACCAAAGGAGGGATAGGTCCACGGGGTTGAAATCGTGACCTCCTCTCACATATGCCAAACGTTTTAACCAATGTTCCAAGAGAACCCTTTGATATAAGATGCCAACAATATTACATTAAAGTTTTCCAAATATTCTAGATGATAGTTAGGGCCCACGCCCTATTTAAGCTGATGCCTAGACCAAGGTAGAGGATATAGTAGGATAGAGTACAAAATATTGGTATGTGTGCTAGAGCTAGCATATTTTGCATCGAATTTCATGACATAGGGTATCTACACTTTGTGTTTTCATTGTAATGTATGCCAAAGGGTTCCTTGAAGAAAGTATAGAGTGTTTATAATCATTTTTCTCATAATTGCGAGAGGAATTCGATGGTGCAATTTTTTTCGAAGTTTGAGCAATATATAAAAATATCACTGTAATAACACAAGCATTTGAGCATTAATAAAGAAACCTCTTGAATGGAAGTGGACCCAGAGACATAGACCAAGATGGGTGAACTTCGTTAACAAAATTGTTTATGTTTTTCATTATTTTTGTTCTATTTCACTAAATTATCTTACAAGTTATTTATCATTGATTTTGGATAGATAAGAAAATTCATATTATTTTCAAATAGTCAAAGTGATCATTTATATTTTGAATCAAGTTGGATGTTTATGTGTACATAAGAAATAAATTAACATCTAAGGATTTTCAGATCAAGTTTGTATCAGAGTAGGTTTTGACATGTATTTGCATGTGAATGCTTACAAGATGTAGATTCAAGCGAGGTGGAGACAGAATTTCAAGCTATAAGTCATAGATTGAAAGGAGATTTTGTAAGAGAGAGATGGTTTCTAAAGGAAAGGAAGGATGATTTCCTCCCATGAGACTCGAGGAAGTTATGGCTACACTATGCATTACGAGGGAGATAATAGATGACTTGTATCAAAGAGTTCAAAAGACTGGAGACAAAGTATCTTCTGTAAAATCTTAAGGAGGAGGTGAAGGTGGTGGACCTTCAGAACCTTCTTCACGATCATCATCATCATCTACCAATGGTGAAATTTAACACTCTTCTCATAAAAATAATTCCTCTAAGAATTCTTCTTTCTCTCATGCTCATGATTTTCCTTTATTAAAATTAGATGCAAATTTTGAATTGTCGATTTATGATGGGGAATCGAATCTAGAGAAGTTGGAAAATTGGATCAAAGATATTGAAGTATATTGCAGGGTATATAATATCGTGAATGATACTTTAAATATACAATAGGATACTCTTCATCTAGGTGGCACAACCTTGATATGGTGGGAGAGTAAGACATAATTTGATCTTGTTCAACAAGGTAAAGTAATTTCTTCTTGGGATGAATTTATTGTTGCAATAAGAAAACAATTTTATCCATTGTCTTATGTACAAACTACAATAATATATTGGCATCATCTAATACAAGGAAAAGGAAAAAATGTTCAAGTATATACACATGAATTTAATAAGAAAAAATTACCTTTAGGAATTCCATTAGATACTTGTGAAACTATTTTGAAATACATTGGTGGTATGCATTCATATTTTTGATAAAACATATTGATGTTTAACCCTACTAATTTTGATGAAGTGTCAATACAAGCTACTCATCTTGAAGCTAGCAAGGGAAAGTATATGTCTAAAGATAAGAATCCACTCAAGTTCGAGAAAAAGTTGAAAGAAAAATGGAATATTAAGAAGTCAACTACAATAAAGAAAGATAAAGAGAATCCTACATGTCCTCACTGTAAGAGGAAGAGACGTGAGGAATCAAAGTGTTGGAAGTTGCATCTAGAGTCATGACCAAAGAAGTTTCAAGATAAAAGGAAGCAAAGAAAGGTTGCAACAACTCAACAAGATCTGGGATCATATTCATAAGATGAATCTAAAATTATAGAAATGGGAAGCAAAGGTGTGTCTACTACTAATTATAGTTCTTTAGTTCAATCTGCTAAATTGGAAGGTGTTCCTACTCAAAAGAAACAAAGTGAGCTTTTTCATGTTAGGGTTATAGTGAAGCATACAAAGATAGATACTTTGTTTGACAGTGGATCTCAAGTTAACTTAATATTGGAATCAATCATTAAGAAGCTAGGTTTAAAGACTACACCTCATGTGAAATCATATCCATTAGGTTGGGTGTGTGAGGATGCTAAGTTGCAAGTGATGAAACAGTGTAAAATCAGATTTGTAATTACTTCCAAGTTCTTTGATGAGGTTGATTTAGATGTAGTTCCACTTTAACATTTGCGTCATTTTCTTGGGAAGTCCATATATATTTGAAAGGAAATCCATATTCTATCATGAAGAAAACAAATATCAATGTTTCAAGGAATGGATTGAATATATTGTCAAATCCCACCATATTAAAACTAATATTTCTTTAGTGAGTACATGAAAAATGAAGAGACTTGTAAGTGATAGTAAATATTTTGTTCTCATGGTTGTGAAGCAAAAAGAGGAAGATATGTCAGATGCTTTGTCAGGTTTTGATCTAGATCATAAACAAGAATTGATAAATATCATATCTAACTATGATGAGTTATTTTAGGAACCTATAGGGTCACCTCCTGAGAGGGAGGTTGAACATGAAATTTATTTATAGCAAGATGTTCCTATTCCTAAAATTGGTATGTATAGGTCACCAGTGACAGAGATTGCATAGATAAATAAGCAATTTCAAGAATTTCTCGATAAAGGAATCATAAGGCCAAGTTCCTCTCTGTGTGGATATCCTATTGTATTAGTTCCAAAGAAAGACAATACATGGAGGGTGTGTATTTATTTTTTAGCATTGAACAATATTACTGTAAAGAACCGATATCCGCTTCCTAGAATTGATGATTTATCGGATCAGTTAAGAAATGATGTATATTTCACTAAGCTTGATTTGAGAAGTGGTTACCATTAGATTAGAATTGCAAAAGGTGATATATGGAAAGTTGCTTTCAAGACAAAACAAGGATTGTTTGAATGGTAGGTTATGCCATTTTTTCTATGCAATCCCCTTGTGACATTTATGAGGGTAATGAATGATGTATTTAATCCTTTTATAGATTATTTTGTCATTGTCTACTTACATGACATTTTTATATTTAGTCAAACATGGGAAGATGATATAATGCATGTCAGGAAAGTTTTTGAACATTTGAAAAAGGAGAAGTTGTACCTGAATATGTATAAATGTGAGTTTGGAAAAACTTCTCTAGTATATTTGGGTTATATTGTAGGGAATGCTTAGCTGAAGATAGATCCCTCAAAGGTGGAAGTAATAATAAATTGTCCCAAGCCAAGAACTTCCACAAAAGTTAGGAGCTTCTTAGGAGTAGTACAGTACTCGAGGAAATTCATTGCAAATTTCTCTTTCATAGCAACTCCTATGCATGCATTAAAAAGTGTGAAACAAGTCTTTAAATGGGGAGGTAAGTAGAATAAATCCTTTGAGACATTGAAAGAAAAGATAAGCATTGCACCAGTTTTGGCTCTACCATATTTGCAACATCCATTTGAGGTTCAAACTAATGCAAGTGGATATGCCATGGGAGAAGTCTTGATGCAATAAGGTAAACCTATTTGTTATCATTCTAAAAATTTTACTCAATAAGTAATTAACTATCCAACATATGACAAGGAATTTCATGCTTTGGTACAAAGTGTTACAAAATGGAAGCATTAATTAATGGGGAAGGAGACAATCATTCATACAAATCATCAACCATTACAGTATTTGCAGTCACGGACCAAACTACAACAGTCATGACATTTCAAGTGGATGTGTTTCTTACAACAATTTCATTTGGTTATTAAATATAAGAAAGGTATTCATAATAAGGTTGCATATATGTTATCAAGACTAGTCATCAATGTGTATACAATATTAAAGAATAATTCTTTAGCTCATGAAATTTATGTTGAACAATATGCTAGAGATGATGATTTTAAAGATGTTTATAAATATCTAACTCATAGAAATCAGCATGAATAATTGAATTATCATGTGCATGATAATTTATTATATCATCCTAGAAAGCTTTGTATACCTAGATATGAAAGACCAAGTGTAATCGAAGAAGCACATTCATCTCTTATTTCTGGTCATTTTGGGGTAGGTAATACATTATCATAGTTGAAAATATATTGTTATTGGCCTCAAATGAATGAGACAGTTTCCAATTACATAAAAGGGTGTGTTATGTGTGTAATAAGTAAGCCTAGAAACATAAAGTTGGGATTATATAGGCCACTTCAAGTACCTTCTCAACCATGGGAAAGTGTGTCCATGGATTTTGTAGGGGTTTTTTTGATGTCCATAATAGGTCATGATTATTTATATGTCATTATGGAGAGGTTCAGTGAGATGTGTGTATGAATTCCTTGCAAGAAACAATTCACAGCTGAACAGAAAACACATATGTTTTTTGCTAATGTTTGGGTTCATTTTGGGCTTCCTACATCTATTATATATGATCGAGACTCTCGCTTCTTTTGAAAATTTTGGTCTCATCTATGGGAGATGATGGAAACTAAGTTAAAGAAGAGCACAAATTTTTATCCGTAGGCAGATGGACAGACAGAGGTGATGAATAGGACAGTGGTACATTTGTTACGAGGATACTACTATAAACATCCTAAATTGTGGGATGGAAAGTTGCACTATGTACAACATGCCTATAATCATGCCATGCATTCTTCTATAAGAGAAATCCTTTATAAGTATGTTTGGGATACTTTACCCAATCACCTATGGAGTTCGATTTCATATAAGAAAGTAAAGGGGATGAGAAAAATGATGTCGATAAAGTTAAGAGGTCAATTCAAAGGATCTAGTACATACATCAGGAAGTACAGGAACAATTGGAGAAAATCCAAGCCAAGTATAAGGCAAGACATGCCAAGCATTGGGTTGATCATCAGTTTCAAAATGGTGATCAAGTATGCTTATATATCAACAAGGATATAATGAAGGGTGAAGGTAAGAAGATAAAACCAATCTGGTATGGTCCATTTAAGATCTGGGAGAAGATTGGTACTAATGTATTTTGTTTAGATATGCCATCTTATATTAAAATATATTCAATAGTGAATGTTGAGAATTTGAAGCTTTATGAGCCTCCTATGATAATAGATGAAGATGAAAATGTTCAAGTTGTTGATTAAGGTTGGTTTTCATTGATGTCAACCCTTGAAGAAAGCCCCGCAGCACAAAGGTTTGGGTAATGGAACCAAGATTGTTTGATGTAAATATGAATAATTATTATCTTTTCATGGTTGATAAGAAGTAAATATGGATGAAATCCAAATTGGTCCCCTTATGGTGAAAGCCCTCACGGGAAGAAGATTTTTCGAGTAAGAGAACTCATGCTTAATTGTGGAATAATGAGATGAAGGAAAATGAATTTGTTAGTTAAAATATCCTAGATGGATAGTTCTTGTCATTCAATTTCTAGTGGTATGTGGAACGTCACATAACTCCTCACAGTTAGAGAGTTATGGCCATGAGAAGTTGGAGACCCCAGGTTTGGGCAATGGACTCAAGTTTGTTTGATTGATAACGGTATGAGTTATAATATATTTTTAGATAATACTATTCTATATGTATAGTACATGTCATTCCATTTCTGGTGGTATGTGGAACGTCACATAACTCCTCACGGTTGAGAGTTATGGCCTTACGAAGTTGGAGGACCATCATAT